>JACXSJ010000699.1:0-14479 GCA_014851325.1 Pentalonia nigronervosa | reverse complement strand
TTTATTATATCATAAGAAATTATTAATTGTAGTTTTCTACGGTTATCATTATTTTTTTTAAATTTCAACAAAATAAATCAAAATGGTTTAAAAAAATCCTAAATCCGTATAGATACTGTTATTTTTTGAATTTTTAGAGAATATCTCGAGCTTAATTTTTGTGAAAGATATTTATATTTTTTAAAAGAAACATGATAAACGTGATAACGTTCAAATGAAATGTATAATTCTTAAAAATCATAGAAATCTCTTAAAAATTTAAAAATATAAATATAATTTAAATTTACCTACATTGTTTAAAATCGATTTGTAACAGAACGCAGATTTTAATTAAATTAAAATGTTTGTATATTATCTTTGATATGGGTGTAGTTTTTGTGAGCATCAAAAACATCCAAAAATAACAAACATTGGTTTCCTTCAAAATCACTTGTTTTAAATTACATTGAGTCAATATAATTTGTTCGGTCTCCGTGTACAGCTGAAATGGACTGACTATAGTATCATAGAAAGCAGTGTAGTACAATGTAAAGAATAAAAATACATATTACATATATATTTATATTATACACACAATTTCTTTCTCTGGGTGATACTAACAATGCGTTGTGATTTCACCACTCAAGTGCCCCTTGCACGGATGTGTTATAAAGCATTGGCCAGAATACTATTTTTAGTTTTACGAAACTTACTGATTCTCGGTGGTAATTTTTTTTCTCCTGATGATACACTCATGTAACGCACATGAAATATTCATTTACAATTCCCAGTATTTGATTTGAGAACTATGTTGGGTTTATATATTTTTTTTTAAGTTGGAATTTCCCGTGTTTTTTTTTTTTTTTTGTACATTGTATTCGTAAGAAATTGCTTAACTCCAGTTGCAGCATAATAAGGAATTCATTGGATGTAGAAGTATATATAAGGCGATGTCATCCCTTTCTCTTCTCTTCTTCTCACACTCTCTATCGCTCAAAAAAATAATAACAACGAAGTTTTCTCAAAATGTATAAATTTATGATTTCTTTTGTATTTGTGATAAATGAAATATTACATTTTAGACTACTGTTTGTATCAACATTTGAGAATATCAAAACAAAATTGTTGTAAATATAATACAAATAAAGTTATTTCAACAATAATATAAGCATATTATAACTTAAAAAATTATTGTACTTGTTATGTTGTTTTATTTGTCTGCTTGCACGTATTAAATTGTATATTTTAAGCATAGTATTAATTTTATAATATATGTACATGTTCTCGTTTAAGTAATTACATTTCAACTGAATTTATTATGGATTAAAAATGTCGCACAACCTTCTAGAAATTAATATTTCAAAAAATCAAAGAACAAAATATAATTATGTTGTTTTTTAACTTTAATATGATAAAACAACGTATACCGAACCGCAATTTTGTCTTTATTAGCCAAAATTATCACTTGATATGTTAGTATAATTAAATTATTATGCCTATGTTGTTAAATTAACAAAATTATAAAATAAATATGTAGCATTGTTGCATTGATAATACTCATAAAAAAAGAGACTTTGGAGAGTTTATTCCTCCTTTCCACACCAGTAATAAGTACGCTCTGGCTTAACTCCGTCACTTTTTTTTTTATTTAAATAAAATATAAACTTTAGTTTTATATTCTCACGTTTATTTAGTTATTTGTCGATCTGTGCAACTGATATGTAGCTAACTTTTTATTGTGTCGAGAAAAAGGAACATGAATGAAAATTGTCGTTGGTATATTATTATATATATACTCTTAGAGTGAGATAAATAATATCATCATCGAGACGTCGATCGATAAAACTGTTTGTATCGTTTTATATACATTATTATAATATGAAAGTATGCAAAAATATGTAAAACGTAATCCCGTATAAGTATGTGGCAAACTCGTGACTTGGATGTAACGGATCTAGATATGATCGTTCTAAAAGACACCAAACATCATAAACATCACGAAATTCATTGGAAACGAAACGGGTTTTTTGCATAAACTATAATATTTATAAATTATAAAAAAAAAGTAATTTTAACTAGTGAAATAAGTTTAAAACTCTTTTCTTTTTTAATCTAACCTCAATGATCTTATCTAGAAGTTAGATTATTCGGCATGTTTATTATTTAGTTCAGGTAGTCAAAGAAAACAAAAAAAAACTTAACTCCGTCTTCCAAATCAGTTAACGAAACGCGTATAATAGCATACATAAATAAATAGGTATTATTTCTAATTGTTTTTTTCTTTATTACTATTTATTTTTACTTATTTTATCATGATGGAATAATTTTACATAATAAACTCAATTATAATATATTAATTAAAAATACAAGAATGTGTTTAATTTAGCTTTAATTTTCATTCGTAGAACAAAATGAATAATTGAATAGGATTTTATAAAATAGGGTTTACGACTATTCCGAACGGGTCTGTAACATTTATATATTTTTTTTTATTTTTTTTTTTAATTTTTGAATAAGTTATGGTTAATTTCTCAAAGTAAATAAAATAAGTATTTATTTGGTATATAAATATGTTAATTAATTTATATATATATATATATATATATGAGTATATATTATAATATTTGATTAAGATGAGATAATATTTTATTGTTTATTTAACAAACAAATAATACGATTGTGCCTATTTACCAAATCAGCATTTTTAAAAATATAAATTATTTAAACTTACCTGAACAATTTACGTTGGATTTTACTAAATTAAATGAATACTTTAATAAAAACAAACTTAATATATTTATTTAAAGATGATTGTGCTATATCATACAAATCACCGCTGAACTAAGATATACCTAAAAGGATTATTAAATAAAAAAAGAAAGAAATATAGTTAATCACGGTTGCGTCAATTAGACAAAACACCGATGGACTATTGGTTTTCGGTTGGAGGTCTAGAGGCTCAAAGACCGCTGGGAATAATTACACTAAAAAGTAAGTGTTTGCATATCTGGTCTTTATGCTGTCGCTAACCTGCCCAACCTGTGTACCTAAGTTCGGGATTAATCAGCGCAATCTTGTGGTATTTAACATAGTTATGTTACAGGTTTAAACTTTCCACTTTTATTCGAGTTTTCTAAAAGAAGTTTAAATATAATATCATATTGTCCTCGAAACATAACGTCTTCTTTTACCTTGTCAAACTAATTTCCGATTAAAATGGTTGTTATATTGTATGCGTGTGGGTACGACCTCAGTGGGCGGACTAAATGTGTAATCGATATTCTGTACACACACACATTTCTCGTGAAATTTGATTTGAACGTGGGTATATGTAGAATGGCATGTGGGCAAGTTGTCGTAACTACCCCACACGCACAAGCAAACAAGTAAACAATAACAAACAAACAAGCATTACAACTGATAACGAATGAATTCGCGCGGCTGAATCCGTAATTGATACGGCACAAGTTGTTTTGACTGTTCTAAAGTTATATAAATTTGCTCGTATAAAATATTGTGCCTGCAGCGTTGGAAAATATAATTTTGTTATCGATATGAAGTACCGTATGGCGTATACCACACATCATAACCCCGTTAAATATTTTGCGTTCAACTGGCCGATACCTGAGAATTTTCGGTCGCCAAGGAGTGACACGCAATGATTACGAGTTACAGAGAATCGATCGGATAAATCAGATGTTTGCATTGCCTTTGATCGTGAAAGTTCCACACACCAATATGACATTGGCCTATCGTCATGTTTTTTTTTTTTTTTTTTACAACATTTCGTATTTTACTATTTTCGTTATAGGTGTAAATCATACGTCATAATGTTTTTTATTATACATACACACACATACACACACACATATATATAGAACAGTTGACGGTGGGCATAGCGGAATGGCAAAACGGACTCGTATACGATCCACTGCTGCTATATACGTCGTCGGAACTAGTGTAGCGTAACACGAGTGGGCGAAACTTGCGCGCGTACCTACATAGCTGTTTATTCTTAAAAAAAACCTATGCACACACATAATGAGAGTGCTATATTTTATTTCTTTTTTAAGGCTACGGGTGTCAATAACCCGATTTGTTCCGACCGTTTGAACACAATAGCACTTTTCCCCCGGATATACGAAATTATACACATTAGTGCTTTTTGATTGTACGCCCGTGTACTTTATATTGTTATTCTTGGTCGTACATTATTTTTCACTCTCCCGTACAGGTTTTTTAACAAATTAAAAAAAACAGTCACGTATTTATTAAAAATTTAAGCCTCCGAGATCGTTTGATAAGACACCCGCATAAAGGAGTTTCGGTATATTTTTTGGGTTGTAATCACGATTTAAGATAACATACTGGTTAGTGGTTACACATTGCCCTGCGATTAAATGTATTAAAATTGATTTGAGAAGCGACTAAACTACCTAATACCTATATAAGACGGCAGCTGTAAACAATTACTATTAGTGCATACATATTAAAATATTTAACTATTTTATATATCATTAATTAAAGGTTGACTGTTCATTATAATATTAATATTTTGAGTGCTACACATTATTTTTTTCTAGTAAAAAAATATTGTCACTAATTTCATATGTGATCATAAGATGATCAGTGTAACTTGGCACAACCCAAAATTAAAAATAAAATATAAGACTAATCTAAATAGACCATGAATTGGGTATACCATGATAACTCATGGTTTTCTAATGTTCAAGGATGAATCGCCCATATGTAAAACCTGTTGAGTCACTATCACAGTAAGACCTCTTTTAACTAAATGTCTAAAATACACAAAATAGATTAAAATACCTAACACTTTGACGAAGCCTTAAAAGTTAGGACCAGACTCAGAAATAAACCAAAAATTATTATATTTTTTAAAAAAATCAAACTAATAAAAATGACATTAAAACTGGGTTAAGAAAAACATTATCAATAACTAATAGCTGATGCAACCGAAGTAAATAAAAATCAATTGAAAAAAAATGCATAACTTAAGTTGTGGTTATAATATTTATTGATATTATATTGCTATACCTATTATAATATAATATTTGCTTATTTATTTGTATATGTTTGAAAAAATCTGGCTTCATTCCTTTTGACCAAGCACCGGAAATTTATATTATATTCCATGTATAAGCTCGCAAATCGTGACATGCGTTCGGCAATATCCATATTATATACGTCTCGTCAACAAACGTCAACCACACTACTTTAGAGCAATTTTAATAGTGTCATAACCGTTTTATAATAATTAATTCTCGGAGTAAACAATAATACATATTAAGTTTACATGACGAAAATAAATTAGCACCATTACTACTTATTTACAACTAACTTAACTTAATCGATAGATTAAACGTTGGTTAGTTATTTTTAAATATTTAAAATAAAACATTTAATGATCCACGCATAATACAATAGTAATAATTTCATCAGTATACTAACATATAATATGCATTATATGCACAGTATATGCATTCATGAGCATGCTGGTACGGTAGTATCAATTATATTTTAAATCATAAATTATACTATAAGAACTAAATGTATTAATTATTTAATGTCAATATGACGTATTAAGTTGTATGAATATTATTATTCGGGAAAATTCACCATCATATATTATTATAAAAACAGTGCAACACGTCAAAATTGTAAATAATTAGTTCAATTCGATTTAATATAATACGAGCTACAAGATAAATCTCAGTTAAAACTATATTTATTCAATTACAGATTTGTCAATATAATTAAACTAATTATATTTATTTTGATTTTTGATTTTTAATTGCTAATGCAAAATTTTAAAAAGTTTTATAGTTTGGTTCTTGATGAATTTAAAGTCTAATGTTTTAGTATCTATAATAATGTCAGCATTGCAAACATTAAACACATATTATTAAATAAGAAACCAATAATTCATTGAATATGACATTTACATTATATATATATATATCATATATACTATGTTACGTTAAATTTCGTTATATTACATGAAAAGTAATGTTATTCGCCAGTTATTAACGTTATTTACCTACAAATGTAGGAATCATCGTTATTTTTTCGCGAATAACTTTAATAACCGAATAAGATGAAAAATGTTGATACTAATCGGGTACCTACTAGATATTTATCAATTATGAGTATATCATTTGTTTTGAAAACGGAGGAGAATTCGTGAATTCGATGATTAATATACTTCATATATCTAATGTGGAATGAAGTCAAAATCGTTCACAGAAAGCTAAGGTATAGTCAAAGTCAAGGGTCTGTTAAACGAGCCAATAGAGACATATTACAAATGCTAGCTGCTATGATGGGCGATAATAACAGTTCCGATTGGCCATTGGCATTAAGATTAAATCAGTTTAAAAAAATAGAGCTTTTCGCTTAGGTATTATTACCTTTTATCGTAATTAAAATTCCTTTTATTATATGTTTATTATTTGTATATTAAGCGTAGGTAGAACGCAATATGTTTAGCTAAACGGCTAGAACTGACTTTATGTCGTCTAATTCTCCAAACAATGAAATAAATGATGTTATTATAGTAGAAGATTTAGAAAAAATCACAGAAAAAAAAATGTCAACATATATCAAAATGTGGAACTAGGAATATTTTAAATTATTTAACAAAAATTTAAAAAAAGTCCCAACACCAGAAGAATTAAACGCTGTTTATTACAAATTATTTTTAAATATTTGCCAAGAAAATATTTATTTTTCACATAAATTTTTTTTTTTTAAAGAAATCTTTAGAATTTATAAAGATGAAACTTTCTTAAGAAAAGATTCCCCAGCTTGAAATAAGAAGAACTGTACTTACGTGTAACTATACCTGGTGTAGATAGAGCCAACGAAATTTACTAGCCGTGGCCACCCGTGTAGGAACACAACTTATTTAAACTCAGTAAGTTAATCACTTAATGAAAAAATATATCATAACAATTTTATTTATTTTTTCTAATAAGTACAGAACATGATTTTCTTAAGTATATTTAAACACCCCAAAAAAATATAGCTGCTTGCAAGGAAAAGCTGTTAGAAATTAATAATGTTATCAAATTAGCAAATGGCAGACAGTTGAGCACCTAGAAATAGTTCTGTTGGCCCTCAAGGACACCACTATCATAGCAAGACTGGTTGTAACAATAAGTGCAAATACCAAACACTTAAGTAATAAACCAAACTTTTAATAAAAATCAATAGACTAAAACAACCGATTTAAATAATTTTATGTTATTTTAGTAACAATTTTGTTTTTTGTTATTATGTTACAACCAACAAATTAATGGATTCTGTCATAATTTTTATTTTTATTTATAATCATATTTAAATACATATTATTATTTAAAATAGTTTTGATATCTATCTGACATTAATTATTATTATTATTTTTTTTTTTTTTAACTTAAAATGTTTATTTCCAAAATCTGTTACATTCAGAACAATAAGTGTAAGTGATATAAGATTTTTATGGCTAGAATAACAGAATAAAGTAACCTTCAAGTGAAGGCACTTTGAACATTAATTAATGAGTATTTTTTCTAGGATTTTTTTTTTTTTATTATGATAAAAAAAAATTAAACATGTTTTGACTATTATTACTGCGAAGATTAAAATAATTGATTAATACGATTAGATAAAAATAATAAAGTTTACAGTTATTTGTATATATAAATAAATAATAAAGGTAAATAATAATATTATACTATATTATAATAATATTTCAGTTGTCATAACCAAACACCCAAGGCCTATATTTTCATATGTAATCGATCACACATTGGGTAACAGTAAAATGAAAGTGAGCTGTAGCTAATCAATATTGTTGTAATACATTTTTAGTAAATCAAAATTAAAATGTGTGATAGATATTTTATTGCTATTTTGTCAATCTAACCTGGTTATACAAATGTATTTTTTATTTTCATACAATGGTATACAATAAGTGAACACTTCTTAAAAATAAATTTCTTAAAAATGTATTAATGATTTTTTTTTATTATGTTAATAATATTGTGCAATAAACAATAAATAATTTAAGCTTGTAAAAATGTATTATGTTGATGACTTAAATACTTTATCGGATTATGTTTTTATAAAATTGTAATTTTAAGATTGTAAAAAATATTTTAAAAATTCATACGAGGAATCTTCACGTAAATGCGTAAATAATTTTTTTATTCAGATTCCGTTATTTTAGTTACTAATTTATTTTGTTTGTTCATATTAATATGAAGTATGTTTGAAGTAGTAAGAAGAAACGATTTTTTATGCCATGATATGCACTAATCTCTTGTCAATTTGAACAAAATTTTAGCTAATTATAAAGAGATTTGCTTAAAATACTGAAATTTAAAATTAAACTGATAAATTTGCAAAGTAACACGGTTTATACAATTAAGTTTTTAAATATATTATTTTTTATTTTTCAATTAATTTGTGTATAGATAAAAAACGAAAAGTTTTCAACTAAAATATTAAATTTATGTTCTGTTGAAAACTTTTTATAATGGGATTTTACTGAAATGTAGCCAGTTTCATTGTCATCTCTTCTTATATTCAATTTGTATATTATACAGAGAAATTGTTATTCAATTTTATAATAAATGCAACGATACTACTAACTTTCAATACTTCAGGTTAACATAAAATATGTTTCAACGATTACGATAAATTAATTTTAAAATTAATTATTCAAAAACTTTTTTCACTAGTCTAATTATTAATATGTTATTATTTGGTTTTACAATAATTTCCAAATCAATCCATTTTGGGGACTTAGTACACGTGTACTATGGTTTTGATACAAATTTAAAATGTGGTTTTTTCCATAGTTTTGATTAGTTTCATTATCGTCAAGTTGTTATTTTATAATAAAGTTGTCACAATATATATATAATAATGATTAAAATAAACAGAAGTTGTTTACAGAAATAAAAGTATGAAATTAAATGTTGGAAAATTGTATTGTTTGTACATTCTAATGTGTTCATTATATAGTTTATGAAGTGTGTAGAGGAGGGGTAAAAAAATTCTGCGTGGTGAACAAAATGTACTAATGTGCTGTTTTAAAACCCAATTTTATATTTTATTATATGTTATTTGGATTCCTCTGATATTTTTATTCTCAGTCAAACATTGTAATAAATGTATATTGAGGATTTAAGAATAAATCAATTATTAAAACCATTATTATAATGTAAATTATACTAGATTAATTTTAATAACTTTAAAATAAACTTTGCGAAAGATCGTTGTGTAAATTAATAATATATTTTTATTCTTAAAACTGAAATTTTCACCAAAATATTACAACATATGTTTTAAATAATTTAAAGCTATATTTTTGTAAAGATTTTTGGATTGTATACACTTCAGGTCATTATATTGTTTGTGATTAATTAATACCCTCTCAAATGCTTAATGCAGTTACTAGTTTGATATTTAGCAAAATATTTCTCCCTAAAAAACTCTATAATAGGAGTGGTCAATAATTCATGGCATTTAATTTGTGTAAACAATTAACACACGATTAATAAAACCTTTTCCGTCGTTTGTGTCTAACTATAATTGATTTTCTAATGTAATCCATTAGCATACAATTTTAATAAATTATTATATTTCCACACCAAGTGATAGTCAATCTAATATAATATGTAAATATACCAGCTATTATAAAATCGTTCAAAATAAAATATTTGTTGACTTTTACGATCAATCGTTGATTTGTAAGATAAATCCAATTAAAATATTTATGTTCAGAGCCTAGGTACATATTATTATAAATTATAAGTGTTAATACTTAATTCAAAATCCAATTGTTGTATGTAATGAGTATATACAGTATTTATTTTAATTACAGAGATGCTAATTTGGGAAATACATTGTCCGATCATTGTCATCGATGGTTGGTGTCCAATTAAGTTGGTCATTGACGTTAAAAAGTTCCACCAAATTTTATCACGGACAATACTTACCGACCAGATGCATGGTTGCCAGTTGGTATAGGACCTAATATAGTATTGTAGGTAATTATAATATTATAAACTACATCAAATCAAAAAACAAGAGCTTCCCAATTTACTCCATTCTATAATTAAATTATTTTTTGAATCTAATGACAATAACTATTATCTATCCTCTATCTTTAGTTTAGCAATAAACACCCGAAAAATTCGTATCTTGTTTACTATATTATCAATTGATACTAATCTGAAACTCTTTGAATGGCTAACAATAATATGAAATTATAACTTGGTTGGTATTGACGAGTATTATTTCTGATGACTTGTATACCTACACATTTAATTACCATCTTTTGTAACTAAATTTAAAATTTAATTAATTTCAAGTGATTCTATTATAGTTGCATAATATTCATGTATTTCTTTATTGTTTTACAAGCAATCTTTTATGACTTCAGCAAAAATAATATAATAACAATAAAATATGTATACTCAGAATATAATGGTTACATATTTCATAGTAAATATAGTATTTTTTTTTTTCATTTATTTATATCATCCCTATTGTTTGCCATATAATTTGCGTCATTGCACTATATTTGCAAAAAAAGAATTTTAATAATAATAATGATAAAACAGTTAACACTATAAACAAATTTAATTATTTTGATCATCAAAGTAATTAAAAAATTAATTGGATTTGTAGCATAATCAGAATATGATTTAAATTAAAAATGGCATTGTGTAGAGTAATTTTTCTATTATCATAGTTCGCAATCTAGTTAGTAGTTATAAATATATACAATACATTCCTATAAATTATATAAACTATATGCGTCTTCTTTATTGTAGTATAGGCACACGACATATAAATATGTTATATACTATCCATTATAAGTGGTACGTAACATATATACTATGTAGGCACCTACTACCATACTATTGTACGCGATTCATTTAAAATTAAACAACTGTTTTCCCCAATTTACATTATACATTATTTTTTCAACTTTAATAGCTACACGTTTTGCTCGTCTTAACGACGTTTTGAAACATTCGTTATTTAATTATAAAAAAAAAATTATATTTTCAAACCAAGATTCGTTTTAATAAAATTGTATCATGAAATTATTATTAAAAAAATTACATTAGTAAAACTTATCGTTTCATTGACCCCCTAATTTAATATAACTATTTATTTAAATATGTTAAAAAATCTGGGTCTCCTGTTACTGTCATGCTAAAAAATCACACGCATTCATACTATTATAATTATTTTGTTAAAAAAAATCAATTAATCACTACTTTAAATATAATACATCTCATCACCAGTAAAATAGAATAGATTTGTTTTATAAACTTTCAAAATAATAAAAGCAAGAATTACTTAGAAACTATTATATAAAATTCCAATTTTATATTGTTTTGTTACAAGGCTGAAAACTTGTGTTATGCAATAATTATAATATATACATATAAAAATTATACAAGTAGGTAGAATTGTAAGGATTTAAAAGTTTTCGTTAAGTAAAAATATGTATTAACTTTTCAAAGAAATATTAGGGTTTTATATCCACCCGAAAATAATCGTATATATCTATGGTTTTATTTATTATTGAAGTTTTACGAAAAAGATAAACAAATAATTCACCACTATCCACCAGTACTTCAAAATATACAAAGACGGTTATAAATCATAAAAAGAATTTTTTTTTATACTAGCAAGCTTAAAAAGTTATATGTATATATATATATATATATAATATGTATTAAATTTATATTTAAAAGGAAATACAGAGAATTGAGATGTCAAATTTAGTTTTCAAATGTTCACATTGTATTGGATAGTATTATTGCGTTATTTAATTAAGAAAAACCCAAACGAATATTGAATTATTGTGTTGCATTATTCGCACATAATTTTTTGAACTCTAATTGAAAAAATAAAGATATTGCAGTTATACTATAATGTAATCGGGAAATTCAGTTAAACCGAAACGCGTGTTAAATCAGACATAAAATATTCATGCATAAACTTTAGTGCACGAGGACTCCGGGAATGCTGATGCTCTCGTGCTTACCAGCAATAATAATATTAGGTATTAATTTTTATAACTGAACCTTAAAAACTTAGTGACCCGGGTGGATGACGTGTATCATAATATCCACCTATATAATATATATATTATATACATATATCACATATAAATATATAATGCGCATTGGGTCGGGTTACGCACACGATATGTCGGTTAAATTACGTTTTGCGCTTCCATCAAAACTTTTGAGCTCAGTTTTTCTTTTTAATCGCCGTAATTATAGTGCGATGATTTTCCCGTACACGCTAACTCCACCCATTTTTCATTCCTCAAATTCATCGGGCGACGCGGTTTCCTCGGTCGATGGCAATTGGGTTGCTGGTATACGTACCGCACGCATAAAACACTAAAGCATAAATTGATACTAAACATAATAATAGGTAATAATGGCAATAGCTATGGGGATTACAATAACAGTTTATTGAAATACGAAATTAACGAAATCTTGGTCATGGACGTCGTACAGTGGTACAGGCATAGTCACATAATACGTATTGTACTATCCAATTGCCTCAAAGTGGACGTGTTGATTTTACAACGATTAATATAACATTTTATTATATTGAATATTATCATATATTAACATACTCGATCAAACGAAATTTAAAGTGGTCAGCGAGAACTTATTATTCTAAATTATGATAATATATAGATGAGGCATGAACTGGGTTTTTAAAATATTACTTAAAGTTACAGCATAGATTCCGTTATACATTTTGCCTATACTTACAAGGTAGTAAATAATAATGGACTAAGTACCATTAAGATGATGCCATCATACCAGCATGTAATGTCTATCTTTCTAGTACATTTTGTACTTATAACTCATAACTATTGTTTTCAGTATATCTTTTTGAAATCTTATGTGCCAGGCTTTCCTCTGCCATTAACTTTTCACGAATTTACCATGCTTCGTAAATGCTGTATTATTTTTGTAGAAGTGTACCTGGTCCATTATTTTGTAAAAAGAACACTTCTACTATTTTTGTTTTTCTTTTCTTGACGTTGAAAAGATTATAACAGATATCCGCTCACTAGCTTAATTATCAGTAATTTCACAACTATCCAAACTCAACTAGAATTGCAACAATTAATATAGTATCTAATCTTAACTTAACTTAAACATATAAATCAAGTGATTTATTGTTTTACTGTAATTCAACTATGCTTACATGATTTGGTGAGAAAATATAAGATTTCTAAGCGTGTAAGATAATTTTACAAGATGATAATATAGGGATGTCCATATCAAATATATATCATTAATTTCCCTAAAATCCTTATACATGTCTACGCACTGCGTTACTTCATTTTAGCAATAAAATATGTGATTGTTCAATAAATGACTGGCCAATAATAGTGGAATGTTTTGTGTATCGTATGGAGCTGATACTTAAAAGGTCGTGTGATCAACTTTTAGTTGTACAGTAGTCATATATAATGGTTTGTTTAACGGTCTAAATTCGTAACTATAACCTCCAATTTTCACTGCATTTGGTAATGACATCATTTTTAGTTTTTGATCCTCAGCATCATACTTTAGAAATTGAACACAGTGAACTTCCGATACCCACGTACAATTTTACCGGTTTCCTATCAACTAGTACATAAAAATAGTATATTTATTTATTTTATTTGATGTTATACTTATTAATGACATTACTGGTGGAGCTTTTTCAATCATATTGGTGGTGCAGAACCATTGAAACAAGCGGTTCATATTAATCGTTCCATGGTTAGGTTAGTAATTGTAGATTGTTAATAAAATTCTTGATGTTAGTATTGACTATGTTGTGCATGGTAATATACTAATACCAAGTACATGTACTTCAGTTATAGAAGTGGTTTGTGAACTCCTCATATTTGACGTATGATCACTAAAATTATATTTTGTATTAGAATATTGTAATTTCTAATTGTTCGAATAATCTTTTTTAAAGTATAGAGGGCATACATCAGTATAGAGGGACATTTATTTGGTTAAAAAACATCAGATCATAATACAAATCAACGTCCTTGACATGGCGTCGGTCTAATGAATTATAACTTATATCTCGTGAATAGAGGTCCCTATTTCACGTGTATTTAAAAACACGGGTACCCGTGTTTTTAGCAAAACGGTGTTAAAGTCCGTGTAAATAAAATACACAGGCAAATGAATATTGAAATCCGTGTACCCGTGTATTTGCTTCAGTCCGTGTATCCGTGTATTTGCGTTAATATCTGTACATAATAATTACAATAAAATCTCCCCTAACGGATACCTCCTAACAGCGGACAATATCTTGGGAACGGGGACATTTTTATTACTTTTCAATGTAAATACGTCCAAATAGTGGATGTAGCAATAATTTACTATGCAAATTTTCGAAAAAAAATTGTATTACCAGTCTATATGATTGTTTT
>JACXSJ010000698.1:130654-184644 GCA_014851325.1 Pentalonia nigronervosa | reverse complement strand
GTGGACGGCCCACAAACACACAGCATCTATCACGTCCATTTTCGATGACAGTCTGGTCTGTACTAAAATCGTTTTTCAATAAACTTTTTGACTAGAACATTCCCGTACAACGCGTGTGCACGCAGCCATCTGAACGACGAACGCACGTTTTGTGGCGAGCTAACGCGCGTGTACGCGCGTCCATGTGAACCTAGCCTAATAGTGTGGTGCAAAAATTATTGTTTATTATTTGACCGCTAAATGGCTGTTATGATGGGACTAATGATATTGTTAATTATTAAAAAACTAAACAGTCAGAATAATGCGAGCTCTGGATAAAAAAAATAAATAATTAAGTCTTATTGTTAATTTGTAGATGAAATAAGACTGTATACACATCGTAAAACTGTCTTGATTGTCGTAATGTAAAATGTAATTGTTTGACGTTCTCACCGAACATTACAGTTGAATCAGTGGTATTCAATACATTCATACAAATAAGTCTAGAAAAAAACAAAAAAGTTCATACTTCAAAAAAATATATTTATAAAATTATTAAATTTGAATTTAATGATATAAATCATTGTATATAAAAAACTATTTTGAGCAAAGACGATCTGTCAGCTTACATAACTAAGTGTAGTTTGAGATATAATTATTAAAATATTTAATTTTGCTATTAATAACGTAATAGGCTGAATTCATTTTTGCAGAAAACATTGCATTTGAAAAATTAATTAAGTGTAAAAAATATAATAATATACTTTAAAAATTTCAAGCACCCACGAAAATTATTTTTAAATTACAAAAAAAAAAAAATAATATCGTTATTCTATATTTAAATATCTAATCTCGTCTAAATTTGAACTTAAAATGTCTATAAAAAAATATTTTTTTTTTATATATATTTTTTTGATTTATTGGTTACACTATTAACTCTTATTATATACATTTTTAACTACAAAACAATTTGCAAATTTTTGATGATAGATTTCGGCCAAAATTTGAAATTTAAATGCTTATAAAAAAATTGTGCTTACATATTTTTATTGTTTTTGATCTGCTACTTTAACAACTTATGAGGAGTCTTGTATTAAATTTTAAAAAAAATTGACCCAATGAATTTTTTTATCGATATTCAAAAAAAAAATGAAAAACCCAAAAATTTCTTATTTAGTTCAAAAATTGTCAAAATATTTTTAAATTTTTTTGGAGTATAGAAAATAATAATTTAAACATTTTGTAAAATTTTTAAGTATCTATAGTTATTCCTTTTTGAATTACATCAAAATAAGATAATCGTTCCCAGAAAAACTAGGTAAATATCCAATGTCTAATTTCAAACGATTATAAAAAAATTAGTTTGACTTTTTTGTAATTTTTTTTTTTTAGAAAGGTAGAAAAAATTATAGAATTTCTCGTGTTGAAATTTTAAATCTTAGATTTGAATACAAAAAATGTTATGAATTTCCTAATAAAAAAAATGCAAAATTTCGTAAATTTTTACGTATTTTCTCGAAATTTTAACTTGAGATGCTTATAAAAAACTATTAGAGACTTACGCTTAACTTTTTTTTTATATTTTCACTTACAACAAGTTATGATGAATATTTTATTACATTACAAGTTTTTTGATTGGCTAAAAAATGTTTATTGGCAATAATAAAAAATTTTAAAAAAACCCGAAAATTTATTATGCTTATAAATAGTTCAAAAAAAGTCAAAACATTTTTTAAATTTTATAGTGTATAGAAAATACTTATATAAACATTCAGTGAAAATTTTATGTTTTTACGGTCATTATTTCTTTTGTTACATTAAAAATAAATATAAATTGTATAAAAAATTGGTTTTGTGAAAAAATTCTCGTTTTCCCTTAAATTTTTTTTTTGTTTTTCCCAGCGCGTTTAAAAACTATGTACAGTTTTTTACTTTTGACTCCCAAAGTACTAACTAGATTTACTTTCCTATCAGAAAAGATGTTGATGAATAAAAATCGGAGCGCTTTTACTGCACTAAAACGTGATGACGGACATAAAAAAAAAACACACAACCATGTATAATCAATACATTCATCGCTCCGCTCAGAATCTAAAAAAACAATAACAATAACTATATGAAAAACTAAAACTCTTGTATAATATGTGGTACTGAAAAGGTTATAATAAAGTAGTAAGTAGTACTCTCAAAAGTTAAACATAAAGAAAAACTGTACACAGAAGAGTATTTCTACTTCTGCAACGGTTTTTTTAGATGCTTTTTTATTTGCAACAGTTTTAACAAAAAAACATGTAATATTAATCGAAAATAAATGTCTAATATTATCTAAAGATATTTAGTAGATTTTTCAAGTCTTGATTTTTAATTTTGTTTTAATCACTTGACTTTCAAATATCCCTTAAAGAATATTATACAGTATTCTATGGGGATTTAGTAATTTAAAGTGGAAAGGTAATGTAAATTCCATTACCTCATCATGTTAATTAGTGAAACCCTACTGTTACACACTTTAGTAAACCGAGTTCAGCTCAGATGTGTCTTCTGAATTCGATAAGTAACTTTGAAAACATAACAGTATATTATAACAAAATATTTATCCATGCATTTTACCCATTATGGTGGTCTAACTAATAATGTAAATAATTTTTCATTTAATATTTATTCTTTTATTATATAGATTTAATAATTGTTTTACGGTATTCACATCGATTATTTGTGATAATAATGTCAGAAATTATATAACTACCAACTATGAAAGTAGTAATGTATTTTTAATAAAATTATGTTAAATAAACTATAGATATACAATAAGTTTTGAATTACTATACTACTATAAGGTTTTGAGCCAATTGAAATATAACTCCCTGGTCTTGTATATTTTGTAATTAATGTAATTTTTAATTTTAACCATTTAATAATTTCAATAATGCATATAAAATGCCTGTTAGTAAATGTGATTAAAGTTGTTCAAATTAATACTTTGAATTTGATTAATTTCCGTCTATCTAATTACGTAATGTTTTATGTCTGTAAAATGATTTTTGATTAACTTAAAAATAAAACTATGCGTTATTTTCAATTACTAGATTAGTATAATATTTTATAATGAAATCAGTATAAAATGATAAAAAATTATGAATCGTATTATTCAGTAGATATTCAAACATTGCAAAATTACAAAAATTAAAAACCCAGTTTAACTTAATTATTTTTATTAATATTTAAAACAAAATAGCGTTAGCTGGATACCCTTGGAGGCAATTACTATAAATATATCTACATTTAACCTATAATTATTAAATTGTACGTTGAAATAGTTTTATAGAGATTTAATATTAACGATAATGAATTAACTCTGTATTATTAATCTTTTTTGTGCTTTATATTCGTGAAAAAATAGGTATAAATGAAAAAACATTCAGTGTTTAAAATGTACGAAAGATTAACACTAAAATCTCATTTTTATAATATCATAATACTTTTCAGAACCCTGCAATAGTTTAGATACAATTTTTTTTTTTCAAGAAAAATCATTATATATTTTTAAATAACATAGTTTTATATTCTCGAAACGCAAAATATATTCAATTCAATACCTTATTAATATTTCTTTTTAACATCTAAAAATTCTCCTAAACCTATATTAATGATATTATTTACCTAAGAAATTTAAAGTAAATGATTAAAAAAAATATATATATTAGTACATTTGAATGTTATTATTGAGTATTTTGTATGAGTTAAGAAATAATAACATATTTTTACATAATAGTAGTAGATACATATACTTATTTATTTATCATCTTTTCGTCTAAGAATTGGGATAATTTGGATTTGTATAAGTACTACTACTATATAATTTATATTTTATCTACTATATTAAAGTCAATAAAGTTAAAAAAAAAAAACATTCAGAAGAAAAATTGTTAGTGTAACATTTTTAAAAAATACCAAATAACTTATTAACCATTCTATTGTTTTTTAAAAATGCAATACTTTTTTTTTAGTTTTTATATCGCATTATCATAAATCAAACGAATAATATTCAAACAGTCATTATTATCACAAATTTACATTTAATTATTTACATAAAGTTAATAAATATGCAATTATAATGAATTATATACAACAAATCATTTCAAATATAATATTATCATGTTAATTACATAGTTTAATTTTTTTATTTTTAAAAGATTTATGAAGGCAATAAATCATAACTCAAAAGTTATAATAATGATACTTTTAAAGATAAAAACAATGTAACAAACAATAATATAAGACGATTCAGTAGCTAATTTGCACATTTTATTTTGTATTGTGCTCATTAAAACATAATTATGCACAAAAACAGCACTACAGGCTCTAAGCAAGTAATTTTACTTATTATCTATACAGTTTCATCTATGAATTATCTAAGTCAAACATATTGTAATGAATTTTGTATGAAAAATGAAAAAAAAATGTTAATATTTATCATTTATTAATAAATATTTTTTTTAAAATCCTTGATGAGTAAGTTTGACATAGAATAATAATATGTTCAATAGTGGTCTCTTTTTTGTTTTATTTCATATTTGTATGCAGATCCGTTGCCAAGAAGGCGAACGACATCACACTTACGACTTAGACGAACGTCTTGTAGAATTTGGCACGGCTGTACACGACAGCGATTTTGGACGGGCTATATTATATCTGGAAAGTTTGGAGGACAGTGATGATCATCAGTATGAGGTTGATGGAATGTGGCAAAACCTGTCAGATATTGGCTTACAGCTTATGAACTTGCCAGTAGCTGCAAGATGTTTGGCAGGTGTCGGTGACTACTGCAAAGCATGGTATCTGCAAGAAACTTATAAGTTGGCTGAAAACTTTGCACAGGAAAATAATAGTAACGTTATAATCAATTATATTACCTTAGTTTATAGAAACTGCCATTTGTTATTCGATTTTTTAATTACCTTATCGGTCACGAGTTATATTAATCAAAAAGTACATGGGAATATTATGCAGTTTCTGTGGAGTTTAAAATAATAATTATATTTGTATGTATGGTGATAATTTTATATACATTTAAGTGGAACAGACAAATTCATAAACTTAATTTTTGAAAAGCATTAAAAACTTTTATATTTTATTTATTAATTCAAAATTAATTGAAAAATTATAATTATAAAAAAACACAATTTGGTCTTATTTAACGGATCACAATGTTAAAAAAAGAAAAATTTAAATTCCATAAATATCTTTGCATTATATTTTGATAATATTTATGTATGTAAAAATATGCTCATGCAATATTTCTACTAATTATTCTAATATTATTATAATATGTGCCGTTACATATTTGAATAAACAATTTTTTTTTCGAAAGCTTAAAAAAATGTATATGCAAGTTACCCTATAAGGACTAAAAAAAGCTCAAGAAATCTATCGATATAACTTTTATTGAAAAAGATACATTAGTTGTTGAATATATTAGTTACAGACAGATAGATAAATATGCATTTTTATATTTTATATACATAGACAAATAATAATTAGTATATTATATACTATATTCATAAAGATAAACAATAAACATGTATCATTTTTTACAATGAACATTCATTGTTTCAAAAAAGTATATTGGTTTCTTTTAAAGTGTTCCTAATTTTGTTAGAATTAGTACAAATTATACTTCAATGATCACACATTCTTTTTTTATAAAATGTATAAACATTATAAAAATGTGTATTAATAATATTAAAATAAAAAATAATAACAAACCATCTTTTAAAAATTAATCAATAATAAAATATACAAAACTTGATAATCGTTTATATTCAAATGTGGTTTTATATTATTGATTATTGTTGGTTACATCTAATTAATTATTTAATCCTGTTTTAAAAATTCAGAAGTTTTGTGTGGTCAATTGATAATTGAGAAATACTTTTAAAAACCCTGCTTGTTATTTTTAAGTGAAATTAATTACTTATTTGGGGTAGTTGAATGCATTAATAAACGGTTCTAAAATTGCAGTTTCGACGTATTAAGCTAAAGGAAAAGAAACTTTTTTTCAGAGTTAAATGTTCCAACTGCATCACATTCATTTAACGTCAATTTATTAAGAGTCTACCCACTCGATAAATTTACCATTTCTATCTCGTTGTTACCCGACAGATGCAATTAAATAATAATAACAAAAGAAGAAAATACAATTTTTAAGATAGAATAGGAATGAAAAAACCATTTAATGACAAAACAAATGGTTGTTTAACTTCCAAAAATGTTAGTGTAATTCGTTGTATATGTACGCTAAACTTATTGATATTAATAAGTTTAACATAATTTCACAATTTCACTCTTATTCATAGAAACTGCATCATATCATTGATAATTTATTTAAATAGACAATTATTCAGAATTTTTACATATGCGTGACATTCACCGATTAATATGTCCTAATTAAAGATATGACAAAAAATTTATTATAATATAAATGATATATTTCATTCAGATCATTCATCATGTTATTACTACTTGACCTTTATTTTAAATTTACCTTGTTTCATATTTGGAGTACGAGTACAATGTACATTTAATATTTAAATAATTAAACACGACCACTCTAATAGTGTGTATTGCGAATAGTACCGAATGTAGGTTATATACATATCCTAAGTACATCGGAGCATATTCTTTCAAAAAAAAAACTTTAATTCTAATAATTAATATTTAAGAACGCTCTAATAAATTAATTAATTACGTTATATGATTGATTTACTCACATTAAAAAACTCACATGTGACCCAAAAATTACAAAATATTATTTCTAAACAAAATTTATTTAAATACTAGTCACCTGTTATATTTACAATCATATATAAACATAGAGGATTAGATTTTATTAAAAGCTGACTCAAACTACCGTTTAATCATTTTTTTTTCTATTCTTTATCTGATGGCAATCTGAGTGTTACTAATTGATAGCTACTCTCCTCAAACTTTCATGCTATGTATATTCTTTTTTCTTATACAATAATATTATGCTTATTGTAACTATTATTATAGATTGTATATTTTCTTATAAATTATAAAAAAAAAAAATTTCTATAACTTCAAATGCAATTTTTTATTATTTATTTTAAAACGATGGTCATAATTATTAAATTCTGATTTAATATCATATTATTTGTATATATTTATAATGTTATGATAGTTAAATTAATGGGTACAAGTGGGCTGCTGTGAAATTACTGGTAAATAACATCAAATAACCATAACACAAAATAAATCAATAAACTTGTAAATTTGTGACGTAGTTAAATTGACTATCCAGGTCACTATATTATCATAATCGTATTAATAAATCTAAATTATTTATTGATTTGTTTATTATAACACGGGATATATCCAAATGAGTACAATATAGTAAGTACATAAAAAAATAATATATAATACGTAATAATTAAACTAATAGAGTTGATGGATCCTTGTTTACTATATTCATCATCCTATGTAATGGTTGATTTTTTGAATAATTGGTATTTTTTATAAGTAAAGAATACAAGTACATGTGGTGCGCATTAAAAGTTGAAACTTTAAAGTTAATTTGTGTCAATAGTTCAGTAGAATCAATAACGCCATCAATAAGACGACCGAAAAAAGTTAAATTAGCTTCAAATTTTATTTTCTGTCATCTAACGTTTTAAAGCCAAGATGGTACATAACTGAAGAATAGTCATGGGGTAGGTGATCAATTTTTAATTTATACGCAACAAAGTTAAGAAACTTACGTTAAAAACATTCAATTTGATACATCCGCAAGATGTATCAATATCCCACACAACAGCTCCATTTTCCAAAATTAACTTCGTAGTAATTAGTCTGATACGGTAAGATGAACAAACTATTTACTGTATTCTTGTTAATAAATTGTTTAATTTAGGAGACCTCCAATTAAATATCCATTCAATCATTGACATTGGAAAAGGTTAATATTTCTTAATTGATTTAGTGCAATATAATAAAATACCCATTTATGGGGATAAATAAATCTAATTAACAATATTAATATTTAATTTAGATTATTTAACGCTCGTCAATAGTTATTTTATTTATGTATGTATTTCATTTATTTATCATCGTATTCATAATACAACATTTGCAAAAGCAACATTGCATACGGTTGGTTGAATTTTGTAAAACGCTATGTTTACCATCGTGGTTCTATACTTAAATTATACAATACGCAACGCACAGACAACACAAGAAATGAGTGTAATTAAAAACTATAGTGTTTTCTTAATCTTTTGACCAACAGATTCACAGTACTGTCGACGGTCAATGTTCATTATTATTCTAGGGGAATAATGAATGAAAGCGAACCGTAAAGAAACGGCGGCGTCGGCGGTAGTTTGCGTCGTATCATTTCAGCACATCGAGGCCATTTATCTTTTGAGGCAAAAGAGAATTCCGGAGGGAATATTATTTTCCCCATTTATAATCACCCAAGTCATCGCAGAGAATCGCTCGGTCGCAACATTTGCAATTATTATAAGTTATCGGGTTGATAAAGAGACAAATGCGTCGTGAGGGATAAATGACTGGAGAATGGGTGGAGGAAAAATATGTCTACTTTCAATGGACTTGGTGCCACGGCCGTGGATCTATACGCAATGAGTTGTAATATTTTCACACGGTGATAAACACTGAAAAACCCTAGCAATGAAAGCGTTCCAGGAATTTTAGTGATGAAAAGAATTTAGGGTTATAAGCTTTCCGTTCGGTGTTATTCTTGACGATTAACGTTTTTTCTTGTCACTGTGGTTTAATGTTTTATGGTTGTGCCTTTTTGTTATAATATATTTAAAATTTTGTCTAAAAATATCGTAGTAGAATAAAAATAAAAATACAGAAAAGAAAAGAGTGGGTCTTATGTAGGTACGCGGATGATTTTGAAGGAATAATAGGAGAGAAATACGTAAAATGCGGTGTGTGCCAGAAGGTCGATGATCCGTCTGAATATGGTCCTTTTAAAAGGAATATACAACGATGACACTTGCTACTTACTTGCTACACGTATTAAACTGTGAAGTAAATTAAGATATACAAAGTAATATGACACGATGGACTATGGGTGTAGCCGTGCGTTTACGTGTCCTAGTGTCATTTATAAGGTTGTTTGGTAGATTAATTTTATAAATCTAAAGGATGTGTGTAAAATTATTCAACTACTTTATTATATGTTATGTCTGATGTGTATATGTAAACGTTTTGTGATTTCTATTTTAATTCGCTCTCCTTGCTCGTGGTAGGTGTTGTTCAATATAGAGCTGATATATTCGCGGATATGACTTATAGGATCGTGTTTGATGCTCGAAATTACTGCGATGCATGTGTACGACGTAATTCGATTTACATTAAGAGGACGTGTCACCAAAAATATGTAAGCAAAAAATTCCTTTAAAAACATGTTTGCGCCTTCCAAGAATATGGGTTACTGAGTAGTTTTATGGTAAAAACACCTATGAACAAAATTGTAGAAAAGATTAAAATCTGGTTCCGTATAAGGCCCGATTTTGATTTTTTAATTAAAGGTCCTAAAAAAACTGTTGAAAACATTAAAAAACAGAACTATTTAATATGAAATATATTACAGAGTTTTAAAAAAATCAAAAATCGGGCCTTATTGAAAACCTGATTTTAATCTCTACAATATTGTTTATAGGTATTTTCACAATAAAATCACTCAGTTAACCATATTTTTGGAACGTGCAAAGTATGCTTAAAAAAATATCGCAATAAATCACGACCGACGGGTGCTGCTTCATTTCTATTACGGCAGCGTTTGATAACGTTTGTTACCTCTGACCCGCAAAAACAACTGCATCCATGATAGTAACCGGTTATTGATGAGAGTCCACTGCAGTAAATAATATAATATAAATAATATCGATAACAACGGTATGAACAATAATAGATTTATTCTTTTATTCGCAGTCAATTCTGTTTGTTAATTTTATTTTCATTGTAAAGTTATGACATTAAATTAACATTTAAAGTTATAACATTGTTTTAAATTTTCAATCCTTAGCTATAAAAATTGAATATTTTATACGTCATTTTTATCTATAAAATTATTTACAAACATTCGAGATTTTGATGAATTTTGGTCAAAATTTAAACTTCAAATGCTTAAAGTTTACCTTTGTATCTTTAACATTATTGAACAGTTATTATAACACTGGCGTGGATGGACATATCTTGAGATTTTTCACAAAAAAAAAAAAAAATGCTGTGTAGATTTTGATTGATTCTTATATTCTTAATGTCTCTTCTTCTACCGACGAGCAATGGTTGACCGAAACGTTAAGAGATCTCAATGCATTCGTAAATGTATGTACATTGCGGAGTAACGTACCTATGCATCACCTGCAGTAGGGCATGTATTTGAAATCGAAATTTCCTTTTATGTTATTTACAATATAAACAAGAAATTTTTCCATTTATTATTATTTAGAATTAAAACGTTTTACAATTTATGCGTTTATCGTTAAAAATAATATCTAACGCGAAGAATGGCCTGGATAATAAATGTTAATAAATTCTAGGATTAATTGCTAAAATTGATTGATAAATCGTATGGAATAAATATTCCTACGAAACCAATATTATAATTTTGTGAACGGATTTTAAATAATTTAATTTTGGGTTATTTTATGTTTAATGATATATTATGTATTTTGTCAATCGTAATGTTATGTTTTGTGGTATTTAATTATTTTTATTTACCGTTTTTCATTTAAATTATGTTTACAAATTGCAATAGTTTTTTTTTATATTATGTAACGTTATTATAACATTTTCAAACCCTACCAGTAAAGTACTTGTGCTTTTTTATATGACGTCAGTGCATTTGTGCACACGTGCAGTGTATATGGAATACGTAGAATATTGTAGAATGAGTTTCTCTGTGTTTTTATTTAAACGTAATTTATAAATATATTTGTATCACAATATTTTCGTAATATGTACAACACAATAGGTATTATATTATTTAAGTATAATTCAATGTGTTAAAACTTATAATTATTTTATTTTCAATATTTTGGTGCTCTCGTCCACATTGCAGGATAATATTCAGAACACGTAAACCTATGATAGCGTTCTATACGTTCATGTCGTTCTATAATAGTACAATCACAATAGATATAAATACAACTAGATAAAAAAATAAAAAAAAATCTTTTTTTTCTAAAATAATGTAACACAAACATTCCATTGGCTATATGTGAATGCACATAATTTATTATGCTTGATAACATGACAAAAGTTTCTTTTAAAATGTTCATTGACGCCGAAGATACTATTCTAATCTACCCGAATGAAAACAGTCGATATTTTATTAATAGTTAAAATCATTAATAATATTGTCAGCTCCCTTGATATTGTCTATTTAGTTTTACCATTTCATTTTTCCTTTACTATTTTTATATCATCGAAACTTTTTTTTTTACTACAAATTAATTATATTTGTTTCTAACAACTACATCACATATTATTATGTATAATGTCATTATAATTACAATAATTTTAAATTTTATTTCAAAACAAATTACGAGGCTTAACTGACACACTTTTGTAAAAATTACAGTCATATTAGTATCTTCGTTACATCTCTACACCAGAGTGAATGAAGCAAGGCAAATTTCCAACACCCAAGGTCAGTTATTCGATCGGGCATTATTCAATTTATTTTTTTATCATTTAAATTTCGAGTAGAGTAAGGAATTTATTGTTTTTTAAATTATGTTTTATTTTTTCTGTTGTTGTTATGTATGTGTCCATTGTCCAATATTTATGGTGGAGAAGAACTTCAAAAGTTCCTTGTAGTAACTTTTTAGATTGGAAATATGATCTAGTTGGTGCATTGAAAAAGTCGTTTTTCGATTTTCATAGTAGTTTCCCAAAGTGAGAAAAAACAGCCAATAAATTGTAAAAAAAATAGTGAAATATATGGCACAGCCATTTTCGACAAAATAGATTTAGTTTAAATTTTTCAAATTTAAACACAAATAATAAACACGACTTGTATTTTTCACCAATATTATTGTGTTAATTTTTTTTTTTTTTATGTTTAACCATAAGTTAAATTTCTTTGGATTTATAAGTAGTATTATGATAAATGAACGTTTTTTAACTGATATGCGGGGAAACAAGATAACTTTTTCTTTAACTACAAAAGCACATTTAAAAACATACATTTTAAAAATGTATTTGTTGATTACTATAATTAATTTTTTACTCACAATTTTTAAAACCTAATAATTATATTGCACAACACCGTCTATTTTTAATTCTAATTATTTTATCGATTAAGTTGAATGTGCTGTACTATGTATAACTTATATACAAAGAGGTGTATACATTTTTTTTCTACTCAACTATTACTTTTAAAATAAATATATTGGACCCTTTATCTTGGAATACCATATAATTAAAAATTTACAAAAAACATATACACACACATTATATTACATATGATATAAATGCAAATTATTTTATAATAAAACGTTAACAAAACTTTCAAAATGATAAAATACGGTGTTTATTTATAATGAGGTCAAAAATAATATTTATTACTTTTTTTATAATAAGCAACGTTACATAAAAACGTAGTTATTGCTGGGACCTCGTAGTTGTAAAAAAACAGCTTTCTTATAATACAATTTTAGATTAAATAACCACACATGAAATATATACGAGTATACATACCTTATTTATTTATTGAATTCATGATTAAATAATATTTAAAAACAGAAAATTAAATTTCAAAATCAAAAATTGTTTTAGTTATCCTAAATATTTATTATAATATTTGTAAATGACCAAGTATGATAATTTATAATCAATAAATAACATTTTTTTTAAATATTTTACGGGCTGATTCTTTTTTCACATACATAGTAAGAGTATACTGTTTATATTTACATTTACAATATATTATAATATAATAACTATCAAAGTTCAAATTGTTTGGTAGTTTTAATTCATATGTTAAACTATTTAAATAATATTAATTTAAATAAAATCAAAGAAATAAAGTATGTTAAAACTTTTAATTTTAAATACATTTTTAAAAATATTTACAAGTGGTTTTACGTCACAATATTTTATTAATTATTACGAGCGACTACAATATTTCAAAAAAGTTCTACATTTTCAATAAAATTAGTTGTTTTTAAACAAAGTTTTGGAAATTCATTTTATATAAATTAAAGTTTGACCATTACAAAAACGTAATTAAAGATGTTAAATGTATTTTCCGTTATCATATAGGCAATAAAGATATATTACTAACAATTTTTTAATGTTCTGATTTTATATGATACAATTATTTTTGTGTTACAACTTTTTAGGTGCGACATTTGTTGTCAATATGTTTTATACTGCCGTTTAAAATACAAACAAATTATTTTTTTTTTATTATTTTATGGTTAAAGGACTATCAACTATGTTATAAATATTAAGAATAACTATAAATTTAAATTTAAGTATCTGTATAAATTTTGAATTGTTAACTCAAAATTAACATAATTTAAAATAATATTTGTTTGTCTTATCTATATCTGAACAATACTAATATTAACTTAACGGAAATTCTTAATTTGTAATTACATTAATTGAGCATTCAAATTAAAACTAATGGTCAACCAATGAAACTAAATAAGTAACCTTAGAATTTGAAAAGTGTATTATCATTAGAGTGAATTCTAGGATTATTAATAGACCAAACTGCCGAATTATGCAAAACTCTGTGCAATGTGGAAATTATATAAGTTATCCTGAATGACCTTAATGGAAATACCAATTGTTATGCACATAATTTATTGTGTTAAATATTCAAAATGTTTATTATTATTGTGTTTGTTTATCAAAACCTAATGTGGTGTGAAAAATAATTATCACAGCGTCGTAACTTCTATACATTTAACTGTCACTACGTAATAACACTATCCTTTATTTGTATTCTGTTGATAAAAATTATGCCAGTAAACAGATTACTGTATCCACCTACGATGTGTTTTTTTCATAAAAGTTTATAAAATAATGAGTTTACATGGAATACACATTCTTTTTTTTTTTTTGAGCCATTATGAAATTCAAATTATCACTTGAAAGGTTTAATGTCTTTTGACCTGAGCGATATGAAATGTATATTTAAGAACTGTTTATAGGTGCTTTTGTATAAAATATTAAACACCATTCATCATTTATAACTACTATATTCACATTTGTAATTTTTTTTTCTGGGTCCATCATAACTCGTCCGCTTATTTTTATACATAAAATATAAATATTGCTAAAATATTATACGCATATGTATACTATTAAAATATGAACATTCGTTTTAATAATTCATACAAATAGCAATAATGATCACACCCGATGGAATTTTACAATTATTATTATTATACAAATAATAATATAATTATTTTTAGTTTTTAGTATTACGTAAATAAATTGTTTTTAGCTATTTACGAGGTTTTGAAAAAACAGTACATCAATATAGATTATTTAATAGGTAACTGATATATATATATAGAAATTATTAATAAAAATTAAACACGTAATTGCATAGTACCAACTTAATTATTAATAACAATTTTCATTAAAGAATGGTATTTTAAATAATTTCAAATCTTATCATTTACTTGAGTACCGAATGGCGATTCAAATACAAATTTAATATTTTAAATTAAACTAATAAATATAATTGATTAGTATAACAAAATATGTTGATTTAAATTTAAATTTAAGGAAAAATTTGGCATCTATGTTTTCATAAGTCAAAATAAATCATTGGAATCATTTATTTTTCTTTTAAGGTCCAATAATTATAATTAAATTAAGGAAAATAATAATTATATTTAGAATATTAAATAAAAAATAAAATAATTGAATTTTAAAATTTAAATTGGTTATTTACACGGGCTTCTATACTTCTATTATTTAATAGATTAATGTTTGGTTAATAATTATTTAGTTAAATATTTTAAAGAATGTCTCATTTGAACGAATTCATTATCATTTTATATTTGTAAAACAAAAAATCCCTCAATATAGAAATATTTAAACATGCCACAAGATAAAAAAAAATAAGAACCACTATTGTTAGGTATAGGTTAGTAAACTATAACTTACTCAACCTATTATCTTTTTTTTATCAATGTTTTTAATATTGTCTAAGTAAATTAATTAATTCTGTGGATAATTGTAAAGGTCATCAATAAAAACACCTAAGTCTAACAATTTGTTGCACTGTGTAACAATAATGTTAAAATATTAGTGACAAGAAATATACAATTGATAACATTTTATTTTCATATACACAGAGATTTTTTAGAACATAAAAATGGCAATATTTTTTTAAACTATATTTTTAAAATAAAATGACAAAGGTAAAATAACTTCACATAAAATGGCATCAATTGATTCCAACATGAAATATACACTATAGAAAAAAAAAGTTTGATAAAAAATTGTTTTTTGAAATTTCCAAAACAATTGGATGCTTATGCAATGTATTATTATAATAATATACTCAACTTCTAAAGATATGTTAAATGTTTACTTATAATTTTCTATAATATTCATAACTTAAACTTAATATTAATATTTATGAAACCAATTTCAAAACTTTTAATTAAAACATATTTTATAATAATAAGAGCTTAAAGGCTTATCGTTCAAAAAAAGAATTATATATTCGACTTAACGATTGATTATAATCTTTAAAATTCTATAAATCATTTTTACACAAGACCATTAGATACACTTTACATATTCAATTTCATATTATCAAAGTCTGTCATTATTTTATTGCCAATATTTACATATCATATTTCTACAAGCACTCAAGAAAATCTTCGATTCAGTTTTTAGGATGACAATGAACGAGTTGGAAAAAACTACAATGTAATTTTTATCAACAACTAAATCAAATGTATTTTTAATTCACTAACTTGATTCATGCCATGCTAGTAAGCTAGTTGAAAACTTAGAATATAATTCTGCAAAAACTACAGCACTAAAAATGTATAAATTATAATTTAGTAGTTGACGGTAGTTATTTTTAATTATTCTTTCAAATGAACATTATTATTTCATAAACTATTTGAAATTTAAATGTAGGTACCTCATTAAACTAAGGAAAATTCAAATACGAGATTGGTTTGTTCACTAAAGAGCTGATATATTTTCGTTTGAAGACAATTTACAGGTTTTTTGCATTAAAATAACTGTTCTGGATGGAGTTAATTTATCTTAAAAGGTCAAGATTAATTATAAATTCTCTTTGCTAATATGTGATAAAAATAAAATATTTATAAATAATACATTTTTCAAAAGTAATTAATAATAAAGGGGAAGTGACCAGCTAACGTCATATGTTAGTATAATACCTACGTGAAACTATGAAAAAAAACTTTAAAGGGGAAGGGAGTCTAACTCTTTTACTTTTTTATTACTTTTATTACTTTAAAAAATATTAATTTTCACATTTTTTTAAAAATAATTTGTAAATTTCAGGTTTAATTGTATATGTAATTGATAATACAATAAAATATATTTAAAATTAAAAAAAAATTTCGATAAAAAATTGAAAAGTTTTGAAGATATATTAATATCAGCAAACATACAGTAGGTTCGATTTTGTTTAAAAAAAAGTTAAATAATCCATAACTAAAAAAAAAAAAAAAATAGTTAGACCCCTTTTTTTTTAAATGGAGTTTTTTCTTAACTTGAGTTCATATGGCCCTGGCCAGTCACTTCCCACGGGATACATTGTATGTACATATATAAAACTAGTAACAATGAATTCCTTAAATAATTTTTCCTATAATAGTGGTGATAATAAAATTTTTTAACTTTTTAACTAGCTAAAAACGTGTTCAGTAAAAATAAATATAAATAATATCAATTTAAATCTATCTTGATTGGTTCTGAAATGAATATACATTGTTTCGACAGTTAATAAATAATAACCACACAGACTTTTTACAACCAGTTTTAATTTAAGTTATCATTTTAGAACAAATTCCATTTTTTTTTTTAGATTACACCCTTGTGAACAATTTTAAGCGTGTCATGCATATTTTAATATTGTATTTTAGAAAAATATTATTCACTTTAAGATGAATACATCAATAAAAGACTATAAAAAAGATTATATAATATTTAACCTCTAATATTGACGATAGGTCAATTCACTCTAATATTAAAGCTTGCAACACAAAGTTGGTTTTTTAGAATGGAAATTTGCGGATATATTAAGATATATATTTGCATTGTATGTTTGTAAGCCGGAGAAAATATATAAACGTATGGTATTGGTATTTATCTTAATATTAGATTATTGTTTTTAATTCTCAATATAGTAATATTTGATTAAAATAGAGACTTCCTTATTTCGAAAGAATATGATTTTGAAATATTTTGTTCTCTGATTTATCATAAATGAAACTAATGACATTACTAATATCGATAATATTATTTAATCTTAACTATACATTTGAATCATTATCTGCATAACTTATGGATATTATTACTATTTTTTAGATAGCGATGGAATGGACTGTCCGGAAGTATGGGCTCGGATAGCGGTACTGAATGGTCAACCACAAGCAGCCGAAGCGTTATACCTGGAACAAAATCAGGTGGAAAAAGCAATTCAAATGTATCTGTCATTGCAAAAATGGGAAAACGGTAACACTAGACAATATTTTAATGTAATAACATCTGTTATTTATTTTTTTTTGTTTTAATATGTACTTACCTACTATAATTATCGTCGTATCGTAAAACTTATATAAAATTTCAGCCATTAATTTGGCCGAATCCAAAAACCGCCCAGACGTCGACGATCTGAAATCTCAATATCATTTTTGGCTGTTGGAAACGTGTCAGGAAGAAAAAGCAGCTGAAATCAAAGAAATGGAAGGTAATAAAATGTCGGCGCTTCAGCTATACATGAAAGCCGGTCTTGTTAGCAAAGCAGCAAAGTAAGTGTATCTAATACAAATATTCATTTAAAAATAACACATACACCAAATTATATTGTTGCGCATCTGTTTTGACCATATGCACATTATCTATGTTATACTTACATAGATAACAATACTACGAGCACTAAATTTATATACTAATTTCACTAAAGCATATTTCATGCGATCTCTGGTCTGTAATACGAAATTTATGAAACACACACACACACACACACACACACACACACACATATATATATATGATCGAAACCGAACGAAGATAAATATTACATTAAATAAAATATAAACTATTTTTCTAGAATTATTCTTTCACGTTATTGTTACTTTTCCGTGGATAAACAATAGCTTTAAATATTGTATTGTATGTTCACAAAAAAACAAATTTGCATATTTTTTTTGTAATTTCTTGAATTTTCCACGATACCATTATTGTTGACACTTTTCGCCGTACATACAAATATTATAATGATACACATTTTCTTTTATTTTATTAACTGACAAAATTTATAAAAATAATTTACGTAAGTATAGTATTGACACAACTCGATCACATTTAATTATTATATGCTAAATACAAAATCATTCATTGTGTTATAATACACCGTGTAAGAGTATAAACTAATACAAACTGAACAGCAACGTACCAATATAATATAATTTTTTCATTATTCTGTAAAAATACGTAAGATTTATTTCTTAGGTTCAATCATAATAATCTCAATATTAACATAAAAATAATTATAAATATTTTCATCCTAGTATTATTATCTTGTAAATTAAAAAAAAAAATAATTGATAAATGATTAAATTCTTGTAATATAAGCCTATTTTAAATATTATGTAGCCCATAGATTAAATTGTCACATTAATATTATAATAATGATTAGGGTTGTAACTTGTAGCTATAATCAATAAAATAATGAACGAGGACTAACGACAACGTTGTCGGACAGATAAGGAAGTTGTCTGTTTGAATGTTTTGGAAATGGATATATATTATTTAAACGAAATCCTTTAAGAAATTTAATTATAAAACAACCATTCTTATGTTTACTTTAAATTAAGAAATAATGTTTTAGATTCAAATATAAATTAAAATATTTCTAGAAATGAAAATTAATTGTGGAAATGCTATTAAAATTTTTATTTTAAAAAGAAATGTGTAAACTATAAATCACATATACACTATATGTATTCTTATTTTTATTTATTTTCAATTTTTTTTAAGTAAAAACAAAATTATATTTAATCAATCTCTATTAGTTTTAATGTAAACGATTAAATATATCATGTTTATAATATGTGTTCAATATACATTAGTATTACCTTCAACTACATAGGTTTTATCACATTGTCTTCATACATTTGGGTTTAATAACATACATATTATTAAGTTATATAACTCAAAATCTAAATAGGTGTAGTTCTTTGACAATATATCTTACTATTCTGATCGTGATGAACATTAAAAATCTTTCTTTGCGAAATGATTATTTTTTAAATGACTACAAAAAAAGATATATTTTAAATTTCAAAAGTTCACTGTATTATAATATATAAATATTATTTATAAATTATATAAATTAACTTAATTTAATGTAAAGTCAACATTCTGCTTAATGTATTAATAATAATATAATAGCACGTATACGAAAACAAAAAATTAAATTAACAAATAAAAATAGAAATAAAAATAATAATAAAAATACATAAAAGTTAAATCGGATTTAAAAAAAAATGTGCATCGAAATATTAAAAAACAAATTGTAAAATTCAAGCAGATACAATGTATTGAATTGTTTTATACTCATAAACTTCAATAAAAAAAACTATTAACAGTATATAAAATTCAATCTATAACTATATATTTGTCACATAATTGTCCAATGAACAGATGGTAATCGAATTGAGAGATATTATGAAGAACAATACTAAATTAGTTTCCTTTGAGTTTTACATAAATATTACTTCCGGAACATGTTCAATTATACATATTATTACTCCGACATCAATAAAAATTGTGTTATGTTATTTATATAATCTACTGTTAATAAAGATATAATATCTTGCCATCAGTCCCGACGTCACAAATATAATTTATTGTTTAATATCTTACGCAAAAAAATATATATGCGATTTAATACACTGGTTCAGATAAACTCACATTTTAATTGTACACGAAAATTGAACTAAATATAGCGTATGTGTTGTGTTTCCATTATATATTAATGATTTTTTAATAATAGATGTTTGAATTTAGTTTAAACAAAAAATAGAACAATGTAGTATAAGTTTTGTAATTTAAAATTTTAAACCACTATTGGAAGAATTCACATCTGTCGGTGACTCTTTTTTTTTTTTGTTTAGTACAAACCGTATTGCGGTGTAATAATTGTGTACCAAGAATCCAAAATAATAAACTGAGGGGTTTAGAATTTTCCATACTTGAATGGTGTTTTAAAGACTGACATTTTTCAGAAAATGTAATAATAAAAAAAAAACTTATGATCTATACGTTACCTATCATTGTATTAGTCTATACGTATATATAATATTTGAACCACTTCAATTTATTCGATATCCATATAATACAAAAATATATTATTTTTTAATAACAATACGCTGAAAAAGTTTCTACCTGTAAAGAAAATAAATTAATCGATTTTTCGTACAATTCATTAACTTTTTGTAAACTTCTGGTATAATCGAATTCCAATAACGTGCAATATACTTGTTTAGATATTCTTTTGTAAAAATATCGCATGCTTCCAAATTATTCTTGATATTCTCATCCCGTGTATAAAATGTGTTCTATATGATATTTAAATCACGTCGTTTGCAAATCGGAGCAGTTGGACAGTTCATCAACATCACACGTTTATTTCTCTCTTGTACAATACAATATTATATTAGGTAATACTATTTATGTAATACCGCGATATATGATTAAAAACACCGAAATCGGTTTTTTCGTGCATATAGTTTTGATGTTCACTGCGCGAGCGTGACACGAAAATCTAATTCAAATTGAAATCCTACAGGCTCGTTCAGGACGATCCAGAACTTTTGGCTGACGATTCGGTTGTGGAAAAAGTTCTGTCGGGATTGCTGAGACTGGAAAACTATCATGTTGCAGGAGAACTTTGTCAATCGCAGGGGAATCCCGGAAAAGCCATGGAGTTTTACTGCAGAGGGAACATATACGCAAAAGCCGTGGAGTTGGCTAGATTCGTTTCTCCGTCAGGTGTGTGCATTTTATACAGTTTTGACGTCGTGTATGAACAAAACAGTTATTCCGTCCGAAAGTATTGATGGATAAATTTTAAAATGTGCAATTTTAGTTAAAATTTAGTTATTAAAGTTAAGAAGAGTAAAACTTACAATGCAAACACAAAATAAAAGTCATATGTCAATGTATCTGGTTTAACGATTCGAAGTGCCGTTGGGTTGGATTAGCTTTTGGCTCAAATAATTTACCTGCGGGCTGCGATAATTATATTGTTGTACAATTATAAGCAGCATAAAATACCTAAAATTTGATAAAAAAAAAATCAATAATTTAAATAAAATTGTTTTAATCAATAATTTTTATAAATACACTCATATAGATATGTTTTCTAACATTTATTCAAAAATTGCAGCGCATATTAGTTGAATCCCTGAAAAAAATTTTTTTTCCTTTCCATTTCAATAAACTTATGAATTATGACTGCAGCAAAAATTTAAATATGAATAAAAGGATTCACGTGCATTTGTAGCTCATATTATTAAAGGTTCAAATTCAGACCATAAATAATTTTTTTAGATGAAAATAATTGTTTAATAAATTAACTTTTGCAATCGTTCATGATCTAATTGAATACTTACAAAATCGTTTGTCAGAAATTTTATCAAAAACTTCATCTGATGATAAAAATAGGAATACAAAAATATATTTTAGAAAGGTTATATTTTAGGCAGACACTGATTTTTTTTTTTAAAATCACAATCAAAAATTATAGAACACATGTATCTCGTACATCATATTACGATAAGATAAATAATTTTATACTGACCAAATTCGAACACATAATTTTATGTAACATGGCCAATATGGATAAAATATTTTATTTACCAATTCGTAGACAATTTAAAATTATAATTACTTTTGGACTCAACACGGATGCAGCCAATAAAGGCATAAAAAAAAATTGTTATGACTTATCAAACATTTTTTTTTACATAATATAAGTCTTAATCATTTTTATGTTACCTAAAAGAAATAAAACTTTTTAAATACATATGTTTTTTGATAAAAATATGTTATTTTTGATTTTAAGCCAAGAAATTTTAATATTATATTAATCTTACTACTTTCAAAAAATATGTTACATTTCTCAATAATTTTAACAAATAGTTTATTTCAGTTAATTTACAATAACGTTATTGTTAAATATCATACATAAATATAATTTATATTTTTTCTATTGAATAATCTTATAAATGCTATTTTCTTCGATTTTATATACATTATTGTTTCAAATTGAGAATAGCTGCAACACAAGTGACCGCTGTCCTGTCCTACTCATACTTTTATTTTTGTTACAAATTCGCAACTAATAATTGAAAGCCTTAATTTAATATTCTTATTAAAACAACACATTTTTTATTTAAAGCGTTTTTTGATATTTTTTTTTTTTTTGTCAATTTTCCCGTTTGAGATCTACAAATGTTGTACCTAACGTAAAATGATGATCTTTTATTGTGTTCGTGTACGTACCTATTTTGCCTATACATTACGCCATCATACGCCCGAATATAATATTATAATAACGTGCCATTATTAATGTGTCATAATAATATTATTAATACACCTAATAACGTTAGAATTAAAATAATGTGTTGAACGGCACAATGTATACGAAATATGGGTTTGCTATCACGCTATGGGACATTTTTTACACATACAATTTACAGAAATATTTATTATATTTAAACATCGAAGTATAAACCCTCTAAGTTTTATTTTGTTAAATATATTTTCAGATGTAGTTTCTTTAGAAGAAAAATGGGGTGATTTCTTAGTTTGCCAGAAACAACAAGATGCTGCTATTTCTCATTATATCGAAGCCGGAAATACAGTGAAGGCGTTAGAAGCTGCCATTGGCGCCAGACAATGGAAGAAATCAATGCAAATTATGCAGGTGAATATCATACCGTTCTATATTTGACTTTAGCATACCTATTGTTTAATTATAACGACAAAAACATCTGATGTAAAATGATCAAAAGAATTCATCTGTATTGTTATATTCTGATCAAAGGTAAATAAGGTAACTATATAAGTAAGTTGATTAAACATGAAATTTAAAATACATATTATGAACTCAGTCGAATTCAGTGTGCTATAAAGTTATTGAAAACAAGTATTTCATATATTAACACACTGTCGCTAAAATTAACTACCTAATAATTATTGCATAAGAAATAAATTACATAATATCAATTATAATATTACATATAATTTAATACTTTTATGGTTGATATTATATATATAGTATATAAATATAATATTTCAAAAACCTTATAAATAACAAAAATGGTTTATACTTATTAAAAAATAACCATATAAATATTTGAGTTAAAAATACAATAATTAAAACAAATAATAATATTATATGTATATTAATATATTAATTAATAGTTTATTATATGTAAAAAGTTAAATAATTACATATATTATTTTATTACATATATTATATATAACAAGGAATAATGGATTTTATTTTGTTGCAATGGTAATAAAAAGTAAAAAAGGAACTGAATTATTATTGGTGAAAATAAACAAGAATATTTTGTATAATTTAAAGCAAACCTACGCTTGACTGAATATATGCATTAAAAATATATGTTATTAAATTATAGTTCATTTGTATCAAAACTATTACGGTTTTGTATATCAAAATAATTTACTAGCACAACTTGTTTGTATAAAAAAATAAAACATACTTTTAATTCAAGAGCAGTGGATATTGTAAATAAATATGATGCATTTTTTATATCTATTGTTTTAACATCAATATTATCGCAATTTTATTGATTTCGAGGAAATTAAATTAACTATTATTTTTATAGTGTATATATAGTTTATACTACACACCACGCTTTTAACGAGGTAATGCAACTTTAACGTAGGCAATAATTGTTATTGTCTAACCTGCTGTTTGATGAAAAATTTACAGTATATTGAACACGCTTGTTAATGTAAGTATAATGTATAATATTATAATATGTAATTTTATATAAATATTTAGGTCATTGAAGACAAATCATTGATAACCAAATACGGATCTCATTTGGCCGAACATTTTAAAACGGTTAACGACTTTAAAACCGCCGAGAAGCTCTACATGGAATGTGGAATGCACAGAGAGGCTATCCAGCTCTATTTAGAAACAGGTGAATTGAATTTATTTGTTATGATATATTTTGTCGACTGTCAAAATATGTGTACACAATATTTCGTTTGACATGATTATTAATCGTACGCACAGGCAATTGGGAAAAGGCGTATAAGCTTCTAAAGAACAACCCGACCCTGACGGACTTGAGCGAAGAATTAGAGACTTATGGGAAAAAGTTAGAAAATATAGGTCGGATAAAGGAAGCGGAAAAGCTTTATTTAGCTTTGGACAAAGTGGATATGGCCATCAACATGTACAAGAACTGTCAGCGATACAACGAGGTACGTGCGTTTCGTGGTGTATTATAATAATTCCTCTGATCGGGCGTGAAACCTTACGTTTTCAACAGATGATGTCTCTCGTGAGCAAGTACCACAGTGATTTAGTAAGCACCACCCACGTCCATTTGGCTCATGAGTGTGAGACTCGGGGCGACTACAGGGCGGCCGAACACCATTTCGTCCAGGCCGGTGAATGGAAACTCGCGGTAAAAATGTATCGATCGTTGGACATGTGGGAGGAAGCATACAAGGTACCCGAATTGTTGTACACCACAATGTTTTAATGCCGTATAAATGTTTATCACGCAAATATCATAATATTATGTTTATCGCGTAAACATAATATTATGTACGTGCTTAATATTTTGTTTGTATAATACTATTGTGGAATGCGAGTCAACAAAGTTTACGATCATTGGACAAATGAACGACCGAGTGTTTTACTGAAAACCACATTTGAGTTGCATAGTATAATCATAATAATATTATGACCAATATTTTAGTCTCAGGAGAGCGTGTCTGATGTAGGTTTTAACAACGTTTGATAATAATAATTAATCAACGCTTTTCGCTAATCGATATCCTTTATGAAATAAATATTAATGGATACATGTTTTGGTAATTTTAAATATTATTATGTCATTTATAGTAAATCACTAAAATGTTATTGAGAACGACTGCATTACAAATGAAAAACGAAATAAACAAAAAAAATGTTGTACAATTTTATCACGTGTTTTTAAGGGAATTATAAATAATATATATTATTTTCAATAATTATAAGGTATGTGCTTACCTATTGTAAACACATAGCTAGGTTTTGAGAAAATAATAATATCACTGCACTAGCAAAAACTATTCCATCATCTACTCTGGTGTACATGGCAACGAGGTAAATGACATGCATCACAGAACTGACGTATCCTTTTAGATAAATACGAAATTCCAATCTCTAAGAACAACCTCTCTTATAATAATAACACCAGAGACAATATATTCTTACATTTCAAACGTCCCTTTTGAAACCTTTACATCAAGCATCAATACCACAATTAATGGAACTATTACTGCGTAGAGCATTAGAGATTTCTATATTATATCGTATCTTTAAATTATCGATCTTATAATGCGGATTAAATTAATAATAATATACACATAAAATGTAAATTATTGTAATATTACATACTGTTTTAAAAAATAATTTGGATCATAAAAATCTTGATATTAATCCGATTTTACGTGACAATGATAGTGAAATATGTCATAAACATTGGAACTCAAATGATTTATTAATAATTCTATGCAAGAGAAACAACAATAATTATTATTTTCGAAAATGATTTCGTAAAATATTGAAATTTTCTCTGATATAAAGAATAAATATGATTTTATTTAACATTACTGTAATATAATAATTTTTAGTGGGAATTTTTATCGAGATATTTTTGTTTCTGACAAAAGTATTACAGTAGACAACTGCCTCTTAAATTACGAATAAATAACTGTAATATATTTTTAGATCGCAAAAAACAATGGCGGAGAACACGCAGCTGAGCAAGTGGCATTTCTATGGGCCAAATCGTTAGGTGGAGATTCAGCTATTAAATTACTGAACCGCCTTGGTCTACTAAATGAGTGTATCGATCATGCCAGTGATAGTTATCAAGTAATTAAAAATAATAGAATATCATTCAAATACAGTTGTCGATCCAGTATATTCCATATTAAAACTAAATTATACCTAATTTAGCATAATCAAAGATTATCATAACATGATAATCCGTGTATAATGTATTTAATAAATATTATATAACACTGTTAAACGTAATATATATATATTGTATAATTAAATAATTGCACGTACCTACCTATAATGTATTATTTTTGGACACTTAAAAATTTAATAATTAATATTTTTTTTTAAGTTGATAAAATATAATATGTTATTATAATTATTAATATACATATAACTTAACTGCTAATTCGACAAAATTAATTTTTGAAATAAAATTTAATACTATTATAAAACAACACGATACTCTAAACGATTTACCATTTAAAATATTAACGAGTATTAAATCGTTTTAAATAATTAAAACAATTATTTTTTATAATATAATAAAGTAGATGGTAATGGTATCTAGTTTCGAATTAAAATTTTATTTACCATCGAACAATTTAAGAAAAATATTTATATTTTGTTATAATGGTTATTTCACGACTTCATAACAAATGTTTAGGTTATTTTGAATAATAATGTTGAATTCATTTCTAAATAGTTTGATTTTGCGTTTGAATTGGCTCGTTCCGGAGAAGCCCAACGTTTAACTGAAGTGCACTACAAATACGCTCTTGTGCTCGAAGACGATGGTAAATTCCAGGATGCGGAAAAAAATTTTGTTGCTGGAATGAAACCTAAAGAAGCGGTATTAATGTAAGTAAAATTATTGTGTAATTACTAAATAGGTTTATTTACAAAAACTATTAAAATTGGTAAATAATTGTATAAACACACGGCATGACGACAACAAACCGATCAAACTACAACGTTTTATCAAAACAGTATAATATTTCAAAACAATGCTTCTATCCGTTTTACTGTAAAATAATCCCAAATACAATTTTGATTGAAACACAATTCCATTTGTACTAACCAATTTCACAAAGAGAAGTTTTCAAGCGTGTTTCGAGAGAAATATATTCTACAATTGATCAAAATATAGATTCCGTATGGCCGATTTCCAATTTAAATAATTTACCACGTGGTAATTTACAAATGGCAAATTATTAACTTCGTATTTTGGCATGCTTTCAAACCAAAACCAAGTACACCATCATTATTCGTCCTCTTCTCAATCAACAATTAAATGCGGGCGTCTTACACAGAGCTTTACCATTTATGATTAAATAAATATCTTATGCCTATCTAATCCAATGTCCTGATTAGGACTGGGAGTTTAATGCCCTGAAAAAATCCTAAAATACCTTGTAAAATTCTTATTGATTACGTTACAAATTAATTTTTTTAAGCAAAAATCTTAAAATAAAATTTAAAAAAACCGTAATTCTGTATTAAATGCTCTAAAACCCCAAGAATTCTTTAAAAAATAAAAAAAAAAAACTTAAAGTTGAAAATTGTCAAAAAAATGCAAAACAAATACAAAATAAAAACTTCTTGTTATGACTCAAACATACACGAAACGTATTTGTTATAAAAAGCGTATCTTGTTTTAGAAAACAATGCACAGCTCTTCGAAATTCCAGCCCCATAATTATGATATTACGCTGTCGGTGATGATTTTCCAACACCAATAACGCGATACTAGCATAACTTGACGTCGCGACCGTCGGAAATGCCGATTAGTGGCGTAATATCATAATATTGCATAATATTATTTGTAACACTATAACGTTGCGGAAAGACGTACCCTGTCATAACTCGACGTAACGACGGTCGGAAATGCCGATTAGCGTAATATCATATTATTATGCAGGTCGATTCACCAAACATTATCAACCCCCATTTTTTCCCTAACAATACATATTTTATTCAAATTCTGGTTTTTTGTAATTTCTCACAAGTCCATATTGTTTTATCAAATATTTAGACTTTTCAAAGCCGCTCGGGGTTAAAACTCTCTAAAACCAGAGTTAAATTAACTATCGATGGAACTATATATTGTGCAATGATGTATTGAAACACTATATAATAATATGATATAATATAATATAATATAAGTTATGGCGGTAGACGAGAAGACGTACCCTAACCTACCTACGACCTTACCTACCTGTGCATAACCCGTTTGGGCGCATTATGAAAAATTTACCTGAGAATTGTTAACATGTTTGGGAGCATTTATGACAACACGTTTGGGTAAAAAACTGCAACTAGTAATCTGTATATAATAATTATGACCACGTTTTTCGGCAAAAAAATATTAATTAATCGTATAAAATAAATAGAAAAAATCGTAGTATACAATAATACAAATAATAGATATATAATATACTAATATTACACAAAAATTATTTAGGACGATGTAAAAAAAAAAAAATAAACCTTTAAATATTGTTGAGCCAATCTCCTCGCGGTGTCTTCCGAGTAACGCTAATAGGCTCATATTTGGCATAGTATGCTAATAATATATGCAAAGAAATATATATGCCCAAACGTGCTATTATGAAGGGAAATACTACGCCCAAACGTTGTATGTATTTACGCCTTATAGAGTGCTTTGTTTTGGGTAAATGTATCCAAAAGTATTTTCCCCAGCTTACCTACGATTAAAACGGCACGTGGTTTTGGGCTGGTCTCAGGTACATACACAATCAGGATTGGGACAACGCAGAACGAGTGGCCGAACAGTACGACAAGAGCGCCATGTCCGACGTGCTGCTGTCCAGGGCCAAGGTGGAGTTCGAAGCGGCCAATTATCCCCAGTTCGAGGCGTTGATGTTACGCTGTCACAAACCCGAACTCATCGTTAAACAATATCAGGTATACCAGATAATAATGTCGTAGCGGTTCACTGCAGATAATATAACAATATTATTATTATTATTGTGTAAGCCGCCCCGTAGAACGATTATTATTTATTATAACAGAATATCGTACGGATTTTGGGTACGAATTGTAATTGATATGGACGACGACGTGCTCAGTGGTATTATATAGGTATGGCATTATAATAATAATATTCTTGTCTAATAATTATAATACCTAGCAAACAATAAATAAGGACACTACGCGTTCGTCGGTCAGTAGTAATAACGCGTGCGCCCAAAAATAAAAACTAATAATATGATATTGGTGAGACATGAACAATTCTCAGCAAGTCATTTTGCATCCATCAACGCGATTGCTATCAATACTATAACGAACAAACTGTTAGAATGTATACAATATTGTAGGCAAATAACATAAATCCAACACTTCCGTCTAAAATGTATAAGATGAATAAACGTATTAAAATATTATTTCATTAAATATAATACATATTTCGATTAAAAATCTTAAGTAAATAAAATCAAAATATAGAATACGTATTACGTAGGTACCTACTTTTAAGTCCAACTTATGTATTTCGTATAATAGAACAATATTAAATTTTAAAACTATTTTTCCCACTAGCATAATTAGATGGAGCAAAGCGTAGCCCTTCTATCCTCCAGTTCGTGCAATTTATCATTGCTATTTCCTCTTAAACTACTAGATCAATCGTCATAAAACTTGAAATATATATTCATGATTATCTGAAGGGTGCATAGATTAAGTTTGTCATTTTTAAATGCTGTCATTAATTATGATTAATTACTCATTTACACATTTTGTAAGCATGTATTGAGGATTTTCTAAGCATGTGCATGTGTATGTGTGTGTTTATTTTATGCTCTCACGTCCAATGAAGTATTTCCATGCGACAAAGTGCGCACGGCTTAGCAGCTTATTGCATAGAATCACAGAATAATAGATTAAAATATGATAAAAAAATAAATGTGGATGGTACGCTGTTTCTTCAATTTTTGAAAACTAGTATAACATTTTTTTTAATTATTATAGACATTAAAATCATATTTTTTTATACGTTCTTAAAATGTTTAAACTTGAAATATGATTTATTTGCTAGTAATATATAAAATAAAATATGTTTAACAATCAGAATAACTTACATAAATAAATGCATGAAAAAATTACTTTAAAAATTAAACCGTCATGAACAGAACTATTTTTGTAGTGATGAATGACATGATGGTAGTTATTTTAGTAAATTATATATATTTTCTTATGCATTTTTTATGAAACAAAGCCATTAAGCACTGTTAAAGACATAAGTATTTTTTCTTTTAAAATGAATTTTCCCTTAATATATTTATTGAGATTTACATTATAAATAAAAAAATAATTTCCAGTTAGTTAAATAATTCTTTACTAACCAATTATTTTTTTAAGCTATTTCAACGCTTTGTTTTTTTATCCTAAAAAACAAACTAAACATATTTGTTTCTGTTATTTAAAATTTATTTAACGTGATATCGGTTATAAACTCAAATCAGTTAACTAATATTTAAGCGTGAATGAATAAAGTAGCACTATATTTTTCCAAAGATACTTACATAAAATATTCTTAATATTGATAATTCTTGCTGGTTCCAATATACATATTTCATACTTGATTTTAAAAACATATTGTATTGTTTTAGAATTTGAGTAGAGCGAAAAATTTATTTATTTTACAATGCTGTGTGTTCTTTTTGGGTCTGTTATCACGTTTTGGGGCAATAAAAATGCTTCGATTCTCTTCATCGGCATCTTTTCTAGTAGGAAAGTGAATCTAATTGATTTTGAGGAGGGTCAAAAATAATAAAATTCTCAATAGTTTTTAAACACGTCTGTAAAAAACAACACAAAAAAATTAAAGGAAAATCTGGAATTTTTTAGAAAACTAATTTTTGACAAGACTGATTTTGTTTTTTGGTGTTACACATAAAATAATGAACGTAAATACATGCAATTTTCATCAAATGTTTATATTATTATTTTCTATATACCGTTAATATTTTGATACATTTTGGCTCTTTCTGAGCTATTTATGGGCTTAAGAAATGTTCGGTAATTTTTTTTATTATTATTATTGATAAAAATTCTTATGCTAAGGCAAAATACTTAAAAATTTAATATAAAGTTTCTCAAACTTGTTGTTAATAAAAATTAAAAAAAAATGAGCGTAAATCCACAGTAGTTAATTTTTAATAATACGTATTTAAGTTTTTCTGTTTAAACCTAAGATTTGAATATTTAACATAAAATTCCCCATAAGTTTTTCTATATTTTACAAAAGAAAACAGTTTACCAGAAATCCAAACAATTTTTTTATGAGCGTTTCAAATTAAACATTAGATATTCACCCGTAAACTACCGATTTCTCATGCTACGTTTTTCTTATTCTGTTGTAATTCAAAAACAAATAACCATAAAAATTCAATTTTTTTATAGAATATTGATATTAAATTTTTCTATAAATAATAACATTTTAAAAATAGTTTGACTCTTTTTGAACTACTAATAAGCTAAGCAATTTTTGATTTATTTCTATAAATATCGATAAAAATTTTTCGATGGGTTAAAAAAGCTTAAAAATTTTAATACAAGGTTCCTCATAAGTGATTATAATAGCAGTTGTTGTTAATTGTTCTAAAAGCAGTTAAAAAATATTACAGATACATAGGCTCACTTTTTTTAAGAAACATTTAAAGTTCAAATGTTGACCAAATTAGATATTTTAATAAAAATAACGATGTTAGTTATTGTGTTATCATTTAAAAATATTTTTTGTTGGTGCTTAACATTTTTAAAGTATAGTATATTATATTTAATTAACACATTTTCAAATACAATGTTTTTAGCAATAATTAATTTAACCAACTCTATTATTAATAGTAAAATTAATTACTTTAACAGCAATAATATAAAATATACGTAGTAATGTAGGCTGATAGATCGTCTTCGTTCAGAATCGTTTTTCATACACAATGATTTTAAATCATTGAATCCAAATTTAACACATCCATTACAGTGACCTACTCAATACCTACTGTATAACAGAACAGCACCCACTTTCCGGTCTTTTTTATATCAGGCCACACACGAGTATAATGTTTGTGTAAACCGGTATCATTAAATCGACAGAAACGAATGAGCTTTACAAATGATTGGCCTGAGATTGAGTATATAGAAAAAATGTCTGAATGTAGCTGGTAAATGAGAAACGTATTTGTTTGTGACACATTTAGCGTATTTTTCACCTGAAAGACGCCTTGCTTAGTCAAAAAATAATCTAATTGAAGCGATATAAGATAAAGTATTAAAATGTTGATTGTCACATCGTTATATTACTTGTTTCTCTGTGTAGATATACAAGAAAAACAATTTTGATAAATAAATATATTAAAATATCCTGTTAAAAAAAGGTTAATAAATTAAGCAAAAACAAATTATGGAATAGGATTGAATTAAGGTTATAAGGTATATACGAGTACTTACCTATTTTAAACTTTTATAATCTTACGTTTTATGGAAGGTCATATTTTCAGATTATATAAATTAATATGATAGTTCTCGTGGAATAAAGATAATTGTAATATATGAAGACAATTGTTTAGAAGTATAGTTCATTTAAAAGTACAGTGCGCACAAAAAAAAATTGTGTAGTTTTACAATATTGAGATCATAATTTGTTAATTAATTATGCATCGCACGTTGTACATATAATGTTGTCTCATACATAATATTATAATATAAATCTAATAAATAATAAATATACCATGTTAATATTTTTTTTTATAGAATATAGTAAGATAGGTTAGTGGTTTGTCCAATTTAATTGATTTTGGTTAAAATATATTATATATATAAATACACTTTTAATGTATTTTAATAAAAAAATAGTACGTTAAAAATGTTTTGTAAATTTAATACTAATTAATTGTAAAATTTTAATGTGTATTTTTTTTCAATATGAATCGAAAGCCATTAAAATTAAAGATGAAAAACACCACCTGTAATAAAATGAAGATTTTATACATTATTTTACTTAACAAATTAGGCTACCAAAATTTATAAACATATTGTATAATACACATACGAGATTCTTTTGTTTTTTAGTACGTCAAGGTAAACATATATCAGCCAATAATAATTCTAGATTTGAATAGATAACAGCTATGAAATTGTATCTATTTGAATATTTGGCTTTTCTGCACGTATACTACAATTAATTAAAATACATTAAAATAAATATTGATAAACCATTAGCCTGATTTGTTTAAGAATTTAAAATTTAAATTATATGTTGACATTAGTTTATTTATTCAGCCTTCAATACGACTAATTAGATTTAGCTCTCATAATATATAATATGTAACATCAAAAATTGGATACTTTCTTTATTAGTTCAATACATTATATATATGTAGTATAAGGTGATATATGTATAAGGTATACAAAAAGTTTGGTAACGGAATCCTAATCGATAATATGATTTAGATAATTAATATTAATGAGGTGATTAAATATTTTACCTAATAAACATGCAGCAATGTTATCTGTTAATGCTCTATATACGTATTAAAAATCGCAAACAATAATTAAAGAATTTCCAATTTTTCGAACACATTTTATATTATATGCGTATTTAACGTAATTTAGAGTATAATAAAATATGTTAAATACTGATCTGTTAAATCTTCGACTAAAAAACATCATAAACAACCGATGAAGGGTTAAAAATAATTATTATTAATGAATTTTCGCAGAAACATAAGCAAAAATTAATGCTTAATGACCTTACAAACTCATTAATAAAAAAAAAAAATGTTTTCAACTGAAAATTCGAGTACATGTGTTAAATGGTCTATATCTATAGTATATATTACATACCTATATAATATATAAAATAAAGTATAAAGTTATAGCAAACTGATATCGCGTTGAAAGTTTAAAACAGATATATTTATTTTAATGTGTATTTATTATTAAATTTGCCATAAACCGTTGTTTGAAAATAATTATAAAGATTACCAATTTCGATTATACTTAACATACACGACTTGTAGTCCTTTAAGCAACCCATTTAAAACTTGTTGTTCTTATATTATGCACACCCACAATACAATTTCAATTAATCAATACCATCAAAGTATAAACAAACATTTTAGCTAAGTGTAAAATAAATATTAAATTATAATTACTTTTAAATGTATGCGTATAATAATGGCATATATTTAACAATATGGTTTTTATGACTATTGATCTCAGAAATTCTTTTAAATATAAATATATAAAATATATTAATAGTTCTGGAAAAATATATAAAATATATTAATAGTTCTGGAAAAATATATAAAAGATAATATTGTGTGAGTAAAAATGCATTAAATATTCTGTTATACTTTATATCTTCTTGAATTCACAGTTACTTAAAATGAATATTTTTAAAAAATGAACTCGGGTTAAGCAGATACAACTTTGAATATAATTATCGTGACTTGATAAAACACGAAACCTCAAATATAGGTTAATATATTTTACGTGACATGAGAAGTAAGTTATCTTTTAACTTAATTAAATGAATTTATGAACGTAATAAAAACTACAATTATTTAAGTCTTGAAATTAACTCGTTCATTAGAATATTTCAGTTAATATCTCTTGGGACCCGTTGATCGTTAATGTTCCAGTATTTACCTACATAGAATTAGTGTTTTAAATGTATTTAGTTTTTTTTTTTTTTTATCTCTTTAAATATATATTTTATTCTCATAACTATAATTTCCTAGGTCAGAATCGATTGCTTCGAAATAACATCGTTGTATATAAGCACAATTGTAATATTTATAACGTAGGTAATAACTTTATAATAATTACTATGACATAGGTATTTAGGTATGAAGTCTGTTTCAGAAGATATGAATACCAAAGAAATTAAAAATAAATAAAATGTGTGTGTGTAAAACGACATCGGTGTTACAGGAAAAGGGAATGTGGGTAGAAGCATTGAAGTCCTGTCGTGAATACTTGCCGGCCAAACTAGACGAGGTGCAAGCAGAATACGACAGGGAGTGCGGCGCCAGAGTGACCAGAGACATTAACAGTCTGTTCGTGCAGGCCAGTCAGTGGGAACAAAATGGAGAATTCAAAACGGCCGTAGACTGTTTGCTCAAGGTATCAGCGAAATCATTGTAATATTACGTTAGTATTGTGCAACTGTATAACGGTGGCATAGGTTTTTACAACTGTTTTTTTTATGACTAAACTTGTGATCAGTTTGTTATCATATTTTGATTAATTTTCCATCGTAGATATTTTGGTAAAAAATGTTAATAAAATGTTCTTGAATGCGTCATATTTGGGTCACCATTATAGTAAACTGCGAGTTTATGAACCGTGTTCACTTTATATCAATGTAGCATAACATTTAATCAATAATATATTATTATTCCATGAATCCACTGAAGTATAACGTGAACAAGAAAAATGTGATTTTAAAATATACCTACGGTCAACTCTTTACATTTGTAAAATTAATAAATGTACATACATAATAATTTTTATTATATAGGTTATATACAAAAAAAAAAACAGTTTTATAGATGTAAAGAACATTTTTAGTTTCTGAAAATATTTGAATGAAAAAAATAAATATTCGAAAAAAACGAAAATTTAAGAATTTTTCCAATTGAGTTATCTCTTTGAATTTTGCCCGTAAACGATATTAATAGATATTTATATGTGTGAAAAGGTCACTTCAACTAACTGTAAGGACGACCGTATTATATCAAAAACGCTCAACGAAGCGACGCGAATGACATTAAAATACTTAGACGGCGAGGAGTGTGTGGACGCTGCTAAAAAGTTAGGTAAGTTCCGAAAGGTTGTATTGCGAGTTTTTTTTAATTTTATTTACTCTAGCGTATACTGTGTTATGTTATTGATCATGGAAATATCTAATTTAAACCGTAAATATATCGTTCAATTTAACACACAATGAAATGTGTAGACTTAAATATTTAAACGTCGCTGATTCAAACGTAATTAGGTGTGTATACAAATACAATAAATAGATAAATGCATTATTATTATTTTTGCTCATTCAAACGAATACAATATCATACCATTTATATACAGCTAACAAGTAATTTAATATTTTAATACAAACTTCGTTGTAGCACCGTATTTTCTTTGTAAAATAAATTGAGTGTTATCATTAATCCCATTATCCTTTTCCAATGCTAGAAATTACAGAGGAGAATGATAAATATTTTCAATATTGATTTTGACACGCAATTTATTACACGGTACCTCCGCCACCTCTTCTGCAGATTTTCTAGCTTGAAATAAAGCTTTTTCAATACATATTAATGAATATAAATTGAAGATTTAATAACGTTAATCTTATTAGATTACATCAGCAAAATGACAGATTACTACTTTATATAATTCAGTTAAACGTACTATTTATAATGTGTGAAAGCTTTGTACGGGTCAGCTAATAATTTAATTTTCGACGGGTTGCCAGCTGATACCGACCGTGTACAAAGTGGCGGAAGGATGGCAATTCGTTTGGAAGTGTCAGTCAGCGTTAAACATTCAAAGTAATATTGTTATAGATATACAAATAATACGTGTACTTTCGCCTGAAATCTGTACAAAACAATTGTAAAATTGCTTTATGGTTAATTTCAAACAATATTATTATAACGATAATTCCCACTCTATAAAACGTTGTTAACGCATAAAATGTATACACGATGTAAAACAATTGTCTGGAACAATGCTTGTTTATTCGTTATGCTTTATACCGTAATTAAATATTATACAATATTATATTACATTCGGATGTTTTCAGCAAATTGTATTGGCATTCAAAATCAAATGGACTAATTATTATAGTACATAAAACGGATTTAAACTACAAACGTCGTTGGCCATATAAAAACTAAAATCAAAAATGGTCATCTAAGAAATTTACGAAATTTGACGATAAAAATTAAAAATGTCTGAAGGAGAAAAGTTCATTTAATAAAGTATCATATCATAAAAAAAATAGAATTTTTAATAGTTGTTCCTATAACTAATAATTAATATTATAATAGCATATTTACTACTTATATCATTATTTATCGATGCATTATACACACGGTATTATCGTGTGTTAAAGTGTGAAATAGTAAGACACCAAGGTTTATTGAAGTAATTTAAGTCAAATTATTCGTTAGTATAAAAACCAAAATTATGTTCAGTTATAAAAATGCACAAAAAGTATTGATATTTTTAAATCGTTCTTGAAATTGTAAGTATATTATACTTAAAAATATCAATACTTATTGTGCATTTTTATAAGATTAACTGAACACAATTTTTTTTACAATACCTACACAACAACCAATCAATATTTAAAAAAAATAAATGGTAAATTAGCGAAACGCGTAAAGTGGGTCACTCTATACTTAACTTTTACCATATTTTTTGTCGTATTTTATTTTTAAATGTTCAATAAATTTATTTATTGATAAGAAAGCATGTAATTTTGTAGTAATTTGTGATAAGAAGATATTACTAACAAATTGAATTTTTTACAGGGCCGCGTTTAATAGAGTACGAAGAATACTTATTAGCAGCTAAAATATTTGTGTCTGCCGATATGATGAAAGAAGCAATAGATGCATTCATTGCTGGTGATTATTGGTCTAAAGCAAGAAAACTATCTTCTGAACTGGATTCTTCGTAAGTTGAAGTATATTTATCGTCACATCTTTAATCCGTCAAAGTGTCAATCTGTTTTCAATGAATCCCGATTATCCGTGTAAATCATCAACTATGTATAGAAATCTAATACAATTATAAGATATGATCCGATATGTACCTAGGTACCTGTTTAATTAACCCCATTGATTAACATCTACGACTATGTAAAAGAAAACTGCGGGTAAAAAAAACATAGAATTAGGTATAGGTATAAAATTAAATTTTAAAATGTTATATTAATTTCAATTTTTTTTTTTTTTAATTGTTTATTATAGCATTGGCAGCATAGGCCATTAATTTTGTAGATTTAAACATTATATATATATATATTCATACACTTTATACAATAATTTCAATTGTTTCTAAAATAACATACATTATACTAATTTTTACATCTATACACATCAAATCTGAATACTCGACAGTATTGTGCGACAACATATATTGCATAACACTAAACTAAAAGCATAATATATGTATATGCGTTTCAAACAACTTGGTTAATATGATCCAAGACTAATATAATTATTATTATCCTCAAAAACAAATGTAATTAATTTCTAATTGTATTTTATTTTTTCAATTGAAAATAAATTGAATTGCGATAAAACCATACAGTACACTAATTAAATAACGTCATTAAAAGAGATTAAACGAAACGCACGATTTTATTTCCAGATTTGAAAGATATGTTTCGGAATGTTATAAAGACAGTCTTAAAAGGGAAGGAAAACCAGAACAATTGTTGGCTGACATGGATGTGGAAGAGGCACTGGACATGTTATCAGCCCAGGGCCAGTGGTCCAAATGTTTGGACGTCGCCCGACCACACGGACAAGTTGTTCTTCACAAATATATTGCGCTGTATGCCACAGACTTGCTTAGGGTAAAATAGGTTGAAATTAAACTTATTCTATGGTTAACATGTCAACCGAAGTAATACCCGACCCAGTTGATTGGTGTCTTACTGTTTGTAAAATAATAAAACATTTTTATATCGTTTTGAAGAATATTAAGAAAAATAAGCATAAAAACGTTTTAGAAATAGTAAAAATACATTATTATTAAATATTATAGCTAAAAACTAATATTACAATTAAATGGTAAAATATTAGGAAAAATATGTTCAACTTCAAATTACTGTAGTAGTATGTATTCGAAATAATACTAATATAAGACAATCGACTATACCTTCATTAATTTAATGACTTATGATTGCCCTCACTAAAATGCCTACATTGTGTATTTGTTAACTTGATGTTATATATGCGTATCAATGAACGAATTATGTATTTAATTTTCAGGAAGGCAATACTTTTGAAGCATTAAATTTATATACACAATATGACGTACCAGCATTTCCTCAGAATTTCAATATATACAGACGCATAGCATTAGATGTGTTCAATAAACGAGGGATGGACAAAGTAGAAAGCTACGATATCTGGGCCAAGCTGAGAGATATGTTTTTCAAATTGGTGTGAAATCAACATATATACATAACATTATTACTATTGATTTATTTCAATTTATTTTTTTTCATTTTGTTACTTTTACAAGTTAACCTATGCAAACGTCCAAGCACAAATAAATCATTAAACATGACTTTTCATTAAAACACGTATTTAACCATACATCATAATATAACAGAAAACTGACTAACAAATTAATTGACAAAATTATATATATTTTTACATTTTTCCTTAAAAATCATATACATATGACACGTACTAATGATTCATCTCGATATTAAAACAATGCCAGTAGATATTATTGAGTCTTGATTAAATTTAATGAACACACAAGTCATAGTTTGTCTCATAATATCTACTTTTTAAATTTTAATATTAATCCGACATACATTAAGCCAGTATTTCAGAATATTTTTTTTTTTTAATGGCATATGTCCTTATACTTTACCTTTTCAAACCATTATATAATTTTCAGCATTTCGACAATCATTAATATCTTTTATTCTTTTACCATTATTCTTAAATAAGAAACAAAAAAAATTTTAAACGTTAAAGAAGTATGGTTTGTCAATTTTAATTCGAAACTGCAACATATAATAATAATTATGCAATACTCAATAAACAGGAATTTTTCTATCAATAAATACTGTATGTTTATTATTACAATGCAAAGTACGTACGATTATAACCTAAAACGTCAAATCATACAAAAATGTACATTGTATTTATAATTAAGACTTTCATTCAATTAAAATACTTATGTCACAGAAGAAAAATGTGAATTACTCGAAGTAAAATTGTATGATTGCGAGCCTATTTGTTTTAGCCATAGGTATCCAATGTAATGTCTTTAAGTAGTTTTTTGTTGTTGATTTTAATAGAATTATGGAGTTAAAATATTGAGCACTAACACTATTTATTATTTTGTTCAAAAAAAGATTTTCATCTCTTATACCGATATCATTACAACACATATTATTATAATGTGCTAATGTAATTGGGTTTGCATACAGTCTTATGATTATAGCAGTTCTCAATACCTATTTATATTATGCTGCACATTGTAAAAAGGTACTATCTTTACAAAACGGACCACGTTCTCTTGGGAATTTGATCTCCTAAAGTTCATAAATAATTCAAGGCCTTTGTTTCACAATATGTATTTTCAAATTGATCCCAATCGCAAAATAGATCCAACTGAATTTGAATAAAAAAAAAAAAAACAAAAAACAAAAAATACAAAGTCCAATATATAATATCAACATAAAATGGATAGACTTGTATTCCACGAATTCACACTCTCTATATATTCTATGTGGTCATTCCGATAACACATATTTTAATTTTATTAGATCTCTGTATATTTTTTTCGGACAGTAATATATCTAAAAAAATATATGAGTAGGGTTATAATTTCAATTCAAATGTAAATAATTTATTTGTTATTATTTGCATGCAACACAGAACATACAAATAATTTACAGTTTCAGTAATAAATTTATAATTGTATTTGTAATACCTTTCACATAGTTATTTAGCCGATATTAGTCATATGTGTACATGGATATTTGAAACAGTTTAATATTTACTCTGTAGTATAATAACCTAATGACAATTTTATATTTTTGTAAAAATATACATTATATTATAAAGTAATAAAATATTTTTATTTTTAAAAAATGACAAAATATGTATTATAATAATACATTGACATCTGTATTATTTTTAAATTAATAAAAATGAAATTGCAATACCTAGAATAATATCGTATGGACAAGGTGTATTGAATAATAAATTATTATGCTAATACGAATCATTAAAAAATCTAACTTTTTTTACCGGTTTTTTTTTTTGTATGATATTTTAAAGTTTTTTAAACAATCAATTAAAACTGTGTTCATATTTTTTCAAATGTAATGTTCGGAGAAATTCAAAACAATACATAATACAAGACTAATCTGCCCTTGAACGAACAACCAATATTTTATATTTTCTATCAAATTTGCTGTACTCTTTATTTCACCTTTTTATTATGTCAATCAATCTAGTAGGTATGTCATACAAAATAGTTCTTATCTTCAGACATGAACAGAACATGCTTGAAGTTCATCCAATTTGTAACACAATGTTTATATAAATATTTGAAAAAAAAATTGGCGTTGAAACAATAGCAGCAATATAATCATTTTTCAGATAGAGAATACCAACCAACTAGATTCGGAATTCGGCAAAGAGTTCGAAAAGTATATGTTCATATCCCATTTGTATGCCATGCGATGTGCTTTTGGTAACATATCGTCCCTCAGTGCGTTGGTTGTGAAATTGTTGGTGGCTCTTTTAAGATACACAGACATCATTCCAGCAGATAAAGGATATTACGAAGCAGGAATCGCAGCTCGAGTACGTAAAAACCAATAATTAAACAATAATTAGCTATAGGCGCAGTGATAATTACAATATAATATATTAAGTATGTATTTGCTCACATCCCGATCTCTGTGAAAATCATATCGCCCGCGATTTATTCTTCCAAACATTATTGTATTATTATACAAGTATATGCAAGAGATCATTGTTTGAACTTTAAGGAGAATTATTACTGAGGAAATTTTACACTTAAAATCATATAATATTATAGTGTTGTTTTGTAATTATTATGGTTTTACGTTAAATCACTGAAATGTAGGTATATTATAGTTTGAACAGACACAATGCATTAAAATAAAAATGTGTCATACTTGTGACAGTGACATTGCAAGTACACTTGCACTTCAAACATTATCATTCAAAAAACTCACCATTAACCACTGCTCGCCTACTAATTAAGGCTTTTACTATGTTCATCGTATATATTAGACGGAATATCAAAAATAGATGAAAGAGTTACGTGCATTCGTAATATTTAAAGCAATTAATATAGAATTCAAAATCAAAGGTCTTATATGTAATCATAAAGAGAATATAAGATAACGAACAGAAATCATTTATCTAAGTGTATAATATATATATATATATATATATATATATATATATACACACCACGCATATGTAGACAGCTTTCAATGAGAACATTAAAAATTCCTTTTGGAGAGGTTTTATATCGTAGGTATATAAAGAGTAAACAACACCAAAATCTACCATATTAAATAATTTTAATACTTAATCGACAATATTTTGCTTATCGTATTAAATTTTGAAAAATTATAAATTATATTATGTTTTAATGTTAAAACGTTATAATTAATCGTATTCAACTAACCAAGTTTTATGCTTTACCTAACGAACCGTTTGTGAGTTTTTACCTTACAATTATAATTATTCATAATGATAAGTAAATCAAATATAAAATCAGATAATAATATTTAAGTAATTGTTTATTGAAATTTTATTTAATTAATTTTGGAAATATAAATAACCGCGCGTCTGTGCATAATATAAATAACCATTATAATTATTTTCATATAATCAATTTTGACATATTATGATATAAATTTAATAATTTTTTATTTCAAATTAAAATTAAAAACAATTTTTATAAATTAAGATATACTAGTTAATCATATTTGTTTGTTTAAAACCCTAATCAATCTTATTGTGTATGTGATAAAAGTAAAAAGTATGTAACAAATACACTTTTTACCGTATATTAAATAGCCCTTTTACTCGATAAGTTGCTCGCAATCAATTATCATTAAGTTTTAATTTTTAAACAATTCTTTTTTGTTTTATTAATACAAAATAATATAAATTGGTGTTTATGTTACAATAATGCTTATTATATTCCGTATACTCAACTAATTAAAAATTAAGAAAATATGTTCAACAAAATATTCTGAAAGAAAAATATTTTAAGTATAAATATTTTAGTATATCTCAGTTAATTCAATGTGAATGTTTATCCTTTATTACTTTTATTACAGAGAGAAAAGTTTTAAATAAAATAATGTTAAAAATAGAGGTTGTCTAACTATTTAAATATGCATCTTTGTAACGCTAATATTACTATAAAAGACTTCTAGATTCGAATTAAATAGTAATATTTTAGGTACAAGCACATATATAATATTATTTTTGCTATTATTGAAAAGAAGTTACCTAACGACATCATTGCACTTTTAAATTAAATTAATTGGTAGGTACTTTTAGTGAAGAACGAAATATCATTAATCCATAAATACACTAAAAATCTTTTCTAAACTAAACATTAAGGTGATTAAAAGGCTTAAGCACAAACACGTATATTATACCAAGTATTAAAAAAATTACTCTTATCTACTTAATGGCTAAGAGTTTATTTTAACTTAAAATCACTCCATAATAAACTTATTCATAAACAAAAACCTAAAAGTATTAGCAGTTAATACTGTTACTTTAGTGGTAAAAACAAATTTAAAAATATGCATGTATAAAATGCATCTAAATAGAAAAAGTAAGAGTACTAAACTTTAAATTGATTACAACAGTCAACGGAACTTTGTTTCTTTGCTCTTTATATGTATGATAATGTATCACAAGTATTTTGAAATAAAACGTCTTGGATGTTTTTACATCGTGAATCACGCGTTTTATTTTTTATTTTTATGCATATTATTTAAGTCCGTTCGATAGGCAAACATTTTTTTTTAGTTATTTAAAAGCGTAAAAAATAAATTAACTTGTAGACTTTTTTTTTTATTTTATTTTTAGAAGAAAATATACAATCTATATCTAAGACATAATAAGTATAAGAGAGAAACAAACAAATAAACATAATTTACATAATTTAGGGAAAGAAGTCATCCACTGATGATACTTTCAACTTGGTTTAAATCTTGTGTGATTTAGTTATATGAGTAATTTTTTTTTTTTTTTGTATGTTTATATTTAAAGTAATAAATCTCTACACCATTTACATTTAAGTCGCCTTTGGGGGCTACCTGGAATTGTGAGGGATGATAAGTTTTTGATGAGAGGATTTGAATGAGAAAATAGACAGTTAAGAATTTTTTTATAAAAACGTATAGCTTCATCATAAATAGTTTTTAAGTTACAATATGTATGTAGGGTATGGTTTGATATGTATAGAGGAATGTTAACTAATTTCCTTATGGTCATATTTTGGAAAGCTTGTACGAGGCACATTCGAAAAGTAAGAGACGTTCGCTTATATTTCCAAATCTACAAGTCGTAACACGTTTAAACTTGTACATATCTGTACGTGCACTACTCGTGCATTTATTTCAGGCGTTGTTTTAATTCAGTAGTAATTTTCCTATTTGTGCGTACAGTAGACAATGTCCGTGATAATCGCTGCTCCCACCAGCTATGAAGTTCGCGCTGTAATAAGATTATTGTGTGCAAAAGGATTTTTAGCTGCTGAAATTCATTGAGAGTTATGCCTAGTTTATGGAACTACTGTAATGAGCGAAGGAAAGATTAGACAATGGTGTTGTGATTTCATAAATGGACGAACAAATGTTCATCACGAAGAGCGGAGTGGTAGGCCCAATATGCAAACTGATGAAATTGTTTCTCTGGTGGACCAAAAACTGCAATCTGATCGTCGGTTGACGATTAGTGCCCTGGCTGATGAATTTCCTAACCTTGGACGCACTACTGTCTACACAATTGTCACGGAAAAACTTGGATACCACAAATTGTGTGCAAGATGGGTACCAAAAATACTCACCGACCAGCACAAAGATCAAAGAATGTCCAGTGGACGAGAATTTTTGAATCGTTACCGGCAAGATGGAGACAATTTTTTTCCCACATTGTTACCAGTGATAAGACGTGGATATCCTACATCAATACAGAAATAAAACAACAATCAATGCAATGGTGCCACTCAACTTCACCAAAACCAAAAAGATTTAAGTAAACTCCATACACGAGTCGAAAAATGATGGCTACCGTTTTTTGGGACAAAAAAGGTGTTCTTTTGGTTGATTTTATGGAACGCGGGACAACAATTACAGCTGAAGTGTATTGTGAAACGCTCAATAAACTAAGACGTGCAATCCAAAATCGACGACGTGGTAAACTGTCATCCGGTATAACCCTCCTTCACGACAATGCGCGTTCTCATACTGCAGCCAAGACCGAAGAGAAAATTCAAGATTTTCGTTGGGAACTTTTTAACCACCCACCGTACATTCCCGACCTTGCACTTAGTGACTACTTCCTTTTTTTACATTCCAAAAAATGGCTCGGTGGACATCGCTTTGAAAAGACAAGGAACTTAAGAACGCCGTTGAAAACTAGTTCAACTCGCACGCGGCGAGCTTCTAAAAATGGGTTAAGTAAGCTGGTGAAGCGGTACGAAAAATGCTTAGAAGTAAACGGCGATTATGTGGAAAAGTGAAATTGATTAGTAGGAAACTAAATGTGCTAATAAAACCTATTTCATTTGATTATAATTTTTTTACGATAAAACGGCCCTTACTTTTCGAATATGCCTCGTATCTTATTCAGATTCAACTTTTTAGCATTTCCCCATAACTGCAATCCGTATGTCCAGATGGGTTTTAATAAGGTTTTGTACAAGAGGAGTTTGATATTAAAATGAGTGGCTTTGTTACCAATTAAATTCTTAAGCATACGTAGTCGATTGTTTAGGGATAGTTTTTTTTTATGTACATGTTGTGCCCAGGTCAAACGTTGATCAAGTGTTAGATCAAATTATTTTACTGAGGGTGATGAAGGAATAGGGATGCCATAGAGTATTACATTTAGGCAAGCTACTTGTCTTAGTGTAAAAGTAGTGTGTATTGATTTATTTTAATTTACTTTAAATTTCCATTTGGTATACCATCTATCCATAAGGCCTAGATGGGTTTGTAAATATAAGGAGGCTAAGGATGGGTCATCGTTAATCGAGATAATCACTTTATCATTCGCGTAGTCCGCGACTGAGGTGTTTGATGATGTGGGTTGGTCAGAGATAAAGATATTATATAATAATAGAGATAAGATACCACCTTGAGGAACTCCAGCATTTATACTTGCTATTTCAGACGTGGCAGTTCCATAGCAAATTTTAAAAGAGCGATCAGTGAGATAAGATTTGAAAAGTAGAAAGTAGGATGTAAGTAGGAAGAATTTTAGTTTATATAAGAGGCCTTGATGCCAAACACTGTCAAATGCCTGAGAAATATCTAAGAAAGCACAAGTGTAATATAATTTTTTTCGAGAAAGTAGGAAATTGCATCTACTGACTGATGGACTTGGTATATGGTTGAATGCAAGGAACGAAAACCAAATTGATAATTGGAGAGGATTTGTTTTTCAGCGATGATAGGAGCGATACGTTTAAGCAGAAGTCTTTCTAGGATTTTTGCAAAGAAAGGTAGGAGACTTATTGGTTTGTAAGAAGAGGTATAAGTGGGGGGGTTTATTTAGCTTTTGTTTTTCATACTTGTCATATTTGTGTTTTTTTTAATTTGCTAACTCTTTATGGAAAATTGATTAAATGATAAAAAAAAGTATATGTTAAAATGTTATACAAACATAAATCTGGAATTTCCACGTGGTTATAGAAAAACATTTTTAAAAAATTTGCTTTGTATTGGACTCTCGCATTATGGTTTAAAAATATAAATATTTCAATAACGTATGATGGGAGGTGATCGCTCCAATCGCTAGTAGAATTTTTTTAAAAGTGGTATTTTTATTAATAATTTGTTATCATCAACGTTTCCAAAAATTAGACTTAGTAAAAAGATCATTAGGCATTTTTTGTGCAAACAAAATGATTTGGCTTAATTTTAAATAGAGATATAGCAACGAATTTACAAGTAAACATAGATCGATTTGCATATTAAGAAAAAGATCTAGATACTTATGTTATAATATTAATATATATTTTTATTTCTAATATTTTACATTTTATCTTTACAATATTGATTATTATAAGAAAATAAGACGAAATTAGTAAAATATAAATCTTGCCTCGTATTGAAAAAAATCACTGTTTACTTATTATGTGTGGTGGTGGGAGAAGCCTCTAGCAATATTTTTAGATGAATTACAATTTTTAAATCAACCACCCTTCCCCACCATCTCTTTTGATTGAGCTTCGGATACACTATTGAAATATACCATTAATAATCTTAATAAATAAAATTAAACATGAATATGAGAACTGCTAAAAAATAAATTAACTAGAAAGACATTATAATCATCTTTGATATCAAATAATGGAGACATTCCAGATTTTTTTGAATTCTTCCGGTAACAACTAATAATAAGCCATCTGGTGATATTTTTAACGAAACCCATAATCAATTCAAACATATTGACATGTAAAAATACAATGCTTAATATATTTCGTCTTGTTAACATAATATAATCTGCAAATATGTATGCATAATAATAGTATAATATAGTATCTGGATAACAGTTATTCACCATAAAAAATAGCTAACATATAATAAAAAATATTTTAACTATTTTAAAGACAAATGAGTTCAATATTTTTTTAATGTATATTAGGTTAGATGACTAAATGATTTCGATTTCATAATTTATTTATCTATTTGACGGTAGCAGATCAAAAAGATCCTTTATCGTAAAATAATTAATATTGGTACCTATATGGCTATATTGATATATTAAGACAGCGTAAATTACAAAAATTATGTCTCAAAAAATTAGTCATAAATATTATCTTTCAGTTATCGGTTGTAAAAATATTTAAATCACTCAAATGTTAGTATATTATAAAATTATATAATTTCAACGAATAAAAATATATTAAAGATAAAATATTTACATATTATTGAATTCGCATAACTGTTACTAATAACGCCGATTATGAAAATATTGTTGTAAGCTCGTCCTTCACATACAAACCCGTATAATATTGAACAACCTAGGTAACTTAAAAAAATATCACTAAAACAAAAATAGAGTATTATGTTTCGATATCCTAGAAGGATGTTAAAAAAAACGCAACATTGTTTATAAGACATATCGAATGGGTGCAAACGTTTTACTCCCAAACGCAGCCATATGGTTCGGAATTAGATAGGTATACAATAATATTGCTTTTTTGCGCCTTACTGCGGCTGTAATAATTTGGTGCGATAAAATTAAAAAACAAACTGGGTACGCATTTAGGTGGATGAAATAAATTATCTCGTGGACGACACGGTGAAGGGTGTGTCGCTTTTCACAGGTCGAAAGGTTCGCAGGGGGAAAAAACGAAGGCACGAGAGATACGGTCGGTATAACGTTAACTTATTTACCAACCTACTTTGTGTATAATACAACGAAATGTTATTTTCTATGATATATCATCTTTTTGCGTAATACTCCGAATTTACGAGTCAAAAGACGTTGTCCCCTCTCTAGAAACGTAATTTTCTTGAATAAATAACAATATTAATCCCCACGCATTTAACACCGACAAATTGGCTACGCGGCATATAATAATAATAATAGGTAAAACCGTATACATATTGTATAATATAAACGTGTACGTTTGAAAACAATGTATATGAGTAGAGGTCGGTAATAATAATAATAATAATAATAATACGCGGGGTTATATATATATATATATATATAAATGTATTAATGAGTATATTATATATAGATAGGTTTGTGTATAGTAAACAGTGCAGCAGTATTCTGTATGCGAACGTTATCCGTTTCGTGTCCAAAATAACAACGGCCTATTTTAACCGATGATGTTCGTCTAATTTCGCTTAAAGGTCCGTTAATTAACCGACTGGCAGTTTTATAATTTACAATTCAACCACCAATCTGCGATACTCTTCGCACATTAATACATCATAGATATACGAATAGGCGGTATACCAAATAATAATAATCAAGTTGATAAAAATTACATCTGTGCCTTTACTTATATTAAATATATAATATGGTCAGAATTTCCAAACATATTATTGTATTACCTATTTAATCACGAATTCACAAGTCGTGCCGATAAAAAGTGAGTTGGAAAACGATGGTGGAAAATTAATATTTTGAGTTTCCGTCAGCCAATTGTTGCATTTTAAAAATTATTCTGAACGCAGATCAGTAATAACCCTAAAGTAATCAAGCTTTTCAAAACGCAAATTATTGAATAAATTACTTTTTTTTCTCGAAATTACTTCTCAAAATTTACTATTTCTATTTCTATTTCTATATTATGTTTTCAACCCATTTTGCAAATACACCGCAGATCCAAATAGTATTATATATTTACCTAAAATGGAAAAAAACAATTTCAATAATAATTGTAAAACCTCCAATAGAACGTGAAGAACGTTACTTTTTAAAGTTTTTAAGGATATAAAATTTCTTGACTGATTATAATGGTATGAACTATAATATTGAGGTATTCAGTAATAACCATTAACCGGATTACGTCATGGTATCGGCCATACTCATGTTGACATCTCGCACTTTGCAGTTTCTTAGTGAATACAAAATAATCTACAATGTTCCTTTCATGTTAACTTCCTTACAGTAGAAACAAATTATAACTGAATTCCATACCTACTTTATGAAAATCTTAGTTTTAAATGCAACCTTCGGTTAAAGATCCGTGGACCAAATATCTTTGGTTCTCTATACCCTTGGGATTTCATGGATTCCGTCAGACTTTTTTTGTAAGGAGCAAAGGTGCATTAATTCCACCAATAACAATTCCATCGATTGTAAATTGTACATTTCGGTAACTTAGAATTTACTTCTCGAACAAAAAAATTTATATTATATTCATTTTTCATTAATCATATGCATTATTGATAATATAATATGCTATTTCATAATTATTATAATATATATATATATATATATATATATATATATATATTATATTTAAACAGCTAACATTTTTTTTTTCAAATCAATTAAAAACAAAACTTATATCATAGTATTGTATAAAATAAACACAATTTAGTATCGTATGTATGTATAATGTAAATTATAAATATAATGTATAGTTATAATTTAGTGTTAAGTGAACTAAGGGTTAATATAAATATATTTTTTTGTTAATTAATTAAATTACAGAGTAACCATGAAAACCACAAGTAAAAGTTGGTAAACTGGTGCGGCAACGATAATAATATATATTGTTTCAAAACTACCTGTAGGTACTGGCGTAATCGATTGGTCCCCAACTCTCATCCCGATTCGATTAGAACACTAATCAATTTCATTATCACCTCAAAACTCTTATTTAAATAATATTTATGATACCCCGAGTTTATTAACCTGCATATGTAACTACCTATACAACTGTATAATATATAATTATTTTTTTTTATCTACTTACTGTTATTATAATTAATCCATTACTACAAACACAACTGTAACACTACTTAAATCTCAAATGGCCTTTGATGCCGCGGTTATATTCAAAATTAAATTCAACTTCATATAACAATATTATGTTATACTTATTGGCTCCGATAATATTAGTGTTATTACTATAATTATCATCGTCGTCATTGTGCCTTGGCATCTCCAGTCAACTTGTTCGTTAGCGACGATTTATTATTTTCATTATATAGTTATTACTGTACAAACAATTTTCCACGGGTTTCGAACCTATTTTAAATGTATTCGTTTCCGTTTCAGGACAGGAATCGTAATGCGGAGGCATTCGTTTTCCTGAACCATTATTTAGATTTAACGGATGCCATAGCTGATGGACAAAACGAGATGATCGACGACACAGACTTGCAGGGCACAGACTTCCCGACCAACGTTCCGCTACCGCAAACTATGCACGTCTTAGATGAACAACACGAACAAGTCAGGGAATGGATTCTGACAAACGCAATGGACCGAGACGTCAGTCAGGTGAAATACAAAAAAATTTTGGTATTTATTAATAGCAGTGCTCTTGTACAATCACAAATATTATTATCAATTATTATCTGCAAGTTACCTATATGACATTTGGTTCGGTAAGTTTCACGTATATCATCACTATAATATTATCTATTTGAAGACATTTCTAGAATGTGTACACAGAGTCACAGACTATAAATAGTATTATAATTAAAAGTGTACGTCCTTTCGAAACGAATCGCTTCGAATCGGTTTTTATACATTTTTACCACTTTATTTATCTCTTTACAAGCCACGTAATAATATTTGAATTATTTTATATAATATACAATAATATGCCCCGTATTATATGTACCACTCAACCCAATGTCCTTAAATTGGAATACGGTTTGCTGTGATACTTAAGGCCTAGAGGGTTCCAAAGTGTATATTTTGGAAAATTTCACAATTATTTCATCTTTCGAAGGGCGCTTGGACAATACAGCTAATTAAAAATAGAAGGCATTATTTTTTTTTCACAATATATGGATAGTTTAATATCCATTTTATTAATTATGGATTGTTTAAAGTCATTTTAATCCGTTGACCATGGTCCTAAAACTTAGATTGAAAAGCTAGGTGTTTAAAATTTTAAAATGATACGATTTTAACATAAATGTGTATTGAGTCAGTTTTCTTATGTGTTCAATTCATTTTCTCAACATTTTTACTTTGGTGACCCTATATAAATATATATTGCTATATGACCGGAAACTGTAATTCAATTTAAGGTCATCGAACATATTATAAGACGCGACACACTGTACATTCTTACCGTTTTGAGTGGTATGTGTTTCTAATACTATCCTAATTTATAAAACAATTTGTCATGTCATGCGAAGTTTTTCCAATACGAAATAACATCATGTTCTGTTTAATAATAATCTGTCGGAGAAAAAAAAATAGGAAAAGCGAAATAAAGGCAATAATATTAAAGTGGCCTATAAAACTCAGTGTGTATGTCGGCTGGCTGTCAGAGTCCAAAGTACGACAATCGTCGTATTGTCTCCGCCATTCAAAAATCGTTTTACTTCTTTTTTTAATAAGGTCTCATGTCACGCGTTTGGACGGATATCGATCTCACAAGCCGTAAGCCTTAAGGTTCGATTGCAATTGAGTAAAAAAAAAAAAAAAATTATAAAATATAATATGCGCAGAAGAATGTCTCGCGAAAAATGAATAATTAAAAGTCATGGAATGATGCGAATTACAATCTTTTGCCACTTAAATAAACGTTGGTGTATACTTTATTACAATTTACAAAATATTGACATAATATATTATACTTATTAAAGTACACTGTGTATAATATGAAAGCTTATAACAATTTAATTGATATTCTCAATAACAATTAATTAAAAGAATTTTTTTTAGAGAAATTTATTATTTAAAAAAAATTAATTAAATTATTACTTTGTGATAAATTGAAATATTTTATTTGTATTTGATCACAAGCTATTTATAATTGTCGCGCAAATATTACAATTTTACTTTAATTTATAAGTTGAATTGACTTATGCATAATATTAAGTGAAATAAATTTTTTTTTTAATTAATAATTAGTTGTCGATTAATGACTTTCTTGTGAGTTGTGACTAATTAATTTTTAATAGTTTTAATTTTTTTTTTGATAAATACACTTATACTAAAAGTTAATCTAATAAGTATTAATGATAAAAAAAAAAACAAAGCTCTTGTCAACAATTTTCAAATTGTTATATTATAATTTTAATTTCCTTGTTTTGTTCCACTTCATCTTCTTAGTCGGTTAGTCTTTATATTTTTTACATACTTAAATCAGCTTTGAATTGAACTGTAATGCTTCCCTCAATGTACATGAAAAAATATTAAGGTCATCAATAAAATATTTAAATAGCTATTATATATAATCATCAAGGTGAGTCTGAAAGATGCTTCAAACTAACGACTTTAATTTTATATTCAGTAGCACAAACAATTAATTTACTGTATTTTAAATTTATCTACATTGTACTTATAATATAACAGTTAAATAATACGATGTTTTGGTCTTTGAACAACAATTTTTTTTTTATCAATATGGAGATCATTATCATAACACAAAAACATACAGACGTTGTTATAAACGATGCAAAGCGTTACTTGGTTTTTACAAATAAATTTTTATTTTTTTGTTCAAACTTTTATATATTTATTCGACCGATAATATTTTTATAGCTCACTAAAATATTAAAAACTTCTCACCAAAGTTCCCTTCATATTATAAAACCAAAACGGATTAAATATTAAACATAAAAAGTTTAATAAAATTATTGTAGCCCCCCTAGGTGGTTGTAAATGTTTCTTTTAAAGGTAATTTTTTCTTAACAACATTAAATTTTAAATGAAGTTTAAAAAAATTACTGGAAAAATACTACCTATATAGGATGGGTCAGAAGACTATTCTTTTTCGCTTTAACGCTTGAAGCTAAAAGAAAAACACCATAATTCACCTTGTATAAATAGTTGTAAAAGGTTTTTATCATCCTGTGTGTTTAGTTGAGAGCTTTAAAATTTTCCATCGTAAAATATCTAAAATGTATCTATATTTATACTATATGAGTACTTTCACAAAGCCTCCATTTTTTTTTTTTTTTTTTTTTTTTTTT
>JACXSJ010000698.1:0-120547 GCA_014851325.1 Pentalonia nigronervosa | reverse complement strand
TGTGCTATAATTACATACATATCTAATCTATTATATTAATACTAAATCATACGTATAAATACATATAATTCATATGCTCTGTCCATCCTAAAAGTTATTAAAATAAATATACATTTTTCAAATATTACGTGAAAAATATTACATGAGTAGTATTGAAATTTGCGCCCCTCTCAGAAGTTTTAGAATTGCGCCCCTGGCCCATGCCCTCTTGCCCTGCTCTGAATACGGCTCTGCGTGTATGTTATAATCTTAGATTATAATATTAAATAATAATACAACTTATTGATATTAAAACAACGAAGACATTTATAATAAAAGATGTTAAGGTACGAACATTTTTTACAATACGAACAAAACGAACAAAATATATGATCATTTTCTGAACATTTAACTTCTTTAATCTGCATGCGCATTTATCCCAATTTCACTTAGTATGTTGGATTCAAATATTTAGGCAGTGGCTCTATCCATTGTATATGACAGGGATTTCCCAAACTACTAGAGCAAGTTTTCACCGGCCCGCCAAATAACGGTAAATAATCTAAAAATATATGTATGTAACTTTGCTCAAAAAATAATTTCTGAACTTAAAATTCAATTACAACATCGTTTTTCTGACCTTGACGTCAAATCTGCAGAAATCAGTATTTTTCAAAATCCGTTTAGTTGTAATATTAAATAGTTACCCTATAAATGGAAATGATTGATTTGCAACACAATGATGCACTAAAAATCAAATTTCGCGAAGAAACTTTGGTTGATTTTTATAAATTTCTCCTAGATACAAAATATTCAAATTTAAAAAAAATTGCAATTTAATATATATATATAAATATATCTATATTTGCTATTACTTATTTGTGCGAACAAATCTTTCCTAAATTGAAATACGTTAAATCGAAATATAGATCAGCCATGTGTGACAATCATTTGGAATTAATTTTGAAAATTAAAACAAGTAACACAGAACCTGAATTTGATTGGCAGAAAAACATCAATTTTATGCTTCTCATTAATAAAAAAATTATTATTAAAATGAAGTATATGAGTATTTAAGTAGGCATATTATAAGAATTATTTTTTGGTATCGGTCCAATATGTGATCTACTGATAAATGGCTGGTCTAATGTGTGATCACCAATAAATGGCTGGTCTAATGTGTTTGGCATCTTTTTTTCATACACCTCATAGTAACAATTTTTTTAAAAGTACCGTCCGAATGTCTTTTTTATATGGACCTTGTTGTTTCACGTAATTGTCCACCACATTCGGTGCCGTCAATATTCTTTTTTGAGCAAACCAAACGATTGTTACTTAAAAGGTATTTACTTTTTAAATATTCAACGCATTTCAATTCATCAACAATTATATTTCTGTACAAATATCCCATTGTTGTAGTAGATTTCATTTTAAATCGGTACAAAACTAAATGAACTAAATTCAAAAATATTATACACACTTGTGAGAAAAAATGGAAAAAATTCACCAACAAACGAAATGACACGAACAAATGCTAAATGGTAACTGAATGTTTAAATGATATTTTAGATGTAAAATCCATATCATGTCTATAGTAAGCACTATAGTGTAAAATATAGGTATCTGTTATCGGTAGATCACACGTTCTACCTACAACACTTTATCGTGGATAGCCATTTATCGGTAGATCACACATTGAACCGGTCCCTATTTTTTAAATATTTAAAAGTATATATATTTCTATAAAATTAAAAATTATATGTATTCATATATTTTGGCCCTCTAAGAGCTTTTTTATTTGATGTGGCCCTCAAATAAAAAAGTTTGGAGACCCCTAGTACATGATCTAAGCTCGTCACAATGGTTTATTATACCTAGTGAGTGAAAAGTTTGATAGTCTTCGATTGTTAAATTATAATCTTATTTCAACCAAATCTCACTAAGCACAATAACATCGAATTCATTTTCAATATATTCCAGTAAGATTATTAGTTCATAAATGTGCGCTTTAAGACTTCTAATATTCATAGAGAATATATTTATAAGATTATTACATAAATTAATATCATTAATACATTCTACTGATACTGTTTTTATACAATTTATACTATTAACACTATTAAATAAATAGTTTAATCTAAATCATATTTATGGTTCATATATTTTATATAAATTATGTAATGATAATAAAAATAATTTACAAAACTTATTAAATGTAAACAAATTATATCATAGTTCTAAGTGTCATCATTGGGTGACTCCTTAATCAAAATGTTGCATGATTATTGTTTATATATTTCCTCTGTTAAGTATTGTATATTTTATCTCAAGTCTCAAGGTATAGATTTAAAATTTTCTAAATAAATAAAACAATAAATATAGTACCTATAATATGTATTCCATATACGATATAACCCAAGTACCTGATTCTATTGAACTTTAATTTAGATATATTATTTTATAGTTAATTTTATTACAATAAATGATCTAATAGTATATTTATGTATAATATGTCAGGTGCCTATATTATTATACATAATCATTACATAGACACATAAAACCAAAAATCTTGTTAGCAATCTTCAATATGCACCTATTATGACTCTTGAACGTTGTTCTTTTTTCTTAAGGACATGGACATGAAAGTGTTTCTTTAACAAAAAATAAAGTGTGAAAGTGAATGACTTTGCATTATGCGCATTGGACGTAAACGCAAACGAGTTCAATTTTTAATTAAACTTTCCAAAAACTGAATACCTATTTATGTAAGAATAAGCCAGGTTCAATTACCCGAAAACTCTTATAAAATGTCATCGTTAACCGCGATATAGTCATAAAAAATAATTAAAACGTTTTTAATGGTATTTAATGTTATCGTAATAATTGTTGCACAGTATAGGTATAATTTGTTTTCCTGCTTAATGGGTTGATGTAGGTCCTTTGTATTTAATATTTATAGAGACATTTTGCTTTATTTTTTTTTTTTTTTACTGTACCTATCTATGGAATTACTAATGTTATGCCATTTTCAAATACTCATATATTAAACTAGATTTTTCCCCGAAAAAACAAATTAATATGAAATACTGTGTTGGTTTGACCTAGCTCGGTTCAATCAGTTCACGGACAAGTTATCAGTGTCTGCGTACCTCGTTTTGTTTTGTAGACAAATCCGACTGAGATGGGAAATCTGCTTGTGGCAGATTGAATACAGCGCTTGCGGTACATTTCTCGGTTTCAGTGTAATAACTTCATTATAAAATCAGTTTTGGTGTACCTATCTCTCTGGTATCTACCGACAAAATGAACAACAAATGTAAAAACTCTGCAAACTGTCAAATGAATGGTTCCGATTACAGTGACACCGATCCCTATACCAAGTACAGAAACTACCATAGTAAATTATGTGGTGGGTGACCGGGTGGGTATGTGTCTCATATCTTATTACCCATAGGTCACAGCTCATATACTAAGTTAGGTTAGGTTGTACGTTCTAGATATTGAAAGTTGGTGAGGAAGGTATTGATTTTCCACTTTTTTTTTTTTTTTGTAATAAACAATTAGTAGGTAGGTTAGTCTATATATTGAGTCTATCAAACAAAAAATGCTAAAAACCTACTCAGCATAATGTGCTCTATAAATATAAATTTTATTAAATAATAAGTAACAGTTTTTTCTTTTATGTAACTAATGCAACCAGAAGCTAACAAAACAAAATATTCAATTTTTGTATTCAAAGAACACAATTCACGCGTGAGCCACTATATGAGAGAGTTAAATTCCGGGTAAAATGAAGACTATGCCTCTTCTCGATTCTCAACAAATTAATTAATATCGGTCCTGTAGTTTTGAAGATCAATAAACTCAATTTCATATAATTTTATAATAACATAGGTATTTAAATTATTTGTCAGGTTTATTTAGGTACTTATATTTTATACGTAATATCAAACATCAATCTATATTTAGGAACCTATTCGGTATTTTTTAGTTATAGGTTTTTCTAATATAAGGAAATTCATTCAATGGTAAACACTAACATTTTTTCGAAAACTACTATTGTTTTTGGAAATTTTTTTTTCTAATAATTTTTACCAAATACTATTTTTATCGCATTTATTTTTTTAAGTTTTTACTTTTTGAATGACAAAAATATACATTTTAACTTTTTAATTCGTAAGCAAATTATTGTTCTGATTATTTCAATACAATATAAAAATCGTATTCCAATCTAGTAAGTACCTGTACCTGTAATTATTTAGTTTAAAATATTTAAAGTTTTGATGCTGTTATTATTGAGGAGTAGCGTAGTCGTGGTGCCCCGCAACATGTTGGTCTACTACACCACTCATCAAACTTTAAATGGGTACCTGCTAAATATATTAATGACTCGTTCGATACGCGGTTTGTATTACTTGAATTCTCGGGAAAATATTTTTCCTCGGAGTATTAAATTAAATATGTAGATGGTTATGCTATGATGCAAAATAATAAAAGCTTAAAAATGCTAAGTACGCAATTTTTTTTTAATAACTTTAAATTAAATATGTAAAAAAAATATTTTAAAGACGTCAACACTTAACAATGACATAAAAGCTTGTTAATACCTTTAAAAGAATCACTGTTTAAGAATCACAAATGTTAGTACCTTCAGTTGTGTAAAATGTAGATTTATGTAATATTATACAGTATGTAGGTATACCTATTTATTATAAATAGTTATAGGTAGTCAATAAAGAGCGGTATATAATTAAGGGAGGTTAATTGGTGGATATTAATTTATAATGAAAAACGAGGCTTATAATAATTACGTTGGTATAATACCTATATGCATGTTTAATAATATAATTTATGTTGTTATTATACTAAAATTAAAATCAAATTTCTAAGCTGATTACACTGCAGGTACCTAACCAAATACCAATACCATTGTTGATTTATTCATAATCATGCATTTAATATAGGTATACTCAACTCATCCGCAATTCATTTTTTATAAAACATTTTATTTACAATCGAAGCTAACAACTGGTGGTAGCCGTCTGGGCAATAGTTTAGGTTAGACTGCAGCTGGGATCATAACGTTATCCGGAAATCGATAAATAAATAATAAAAAAAATGCCTCTTACATTATACATTCCAGTAAGATCTATTTTTTTGTTCTTTGAAATATCAAAGTTTATTATGTAATTTGATTTAAAATATTCATTATAAGTCTACGGACATGAATTAGATGGTAAATTATCCTCGGTCATTGCAGTTGACAGTTTTAACTCTCTAGTCTACAACGAATGTCCCACTTTCAACGTAGTCGATGCTACTCGTATTCTTATATAAACTATATAAAGATTAGTTTACTAGAACAGACGGTAAATTGGCGTAGCAACTTATAATATAATAACCAGGACTGTGAACTAAATTCTGCACATATGTCAACGTTCAAGTTGTTGAAATATGCTTTAAAATCCAACAAAATGTTATATTCTAAAACCGCGCACTTTTGAGTTATTCAGAATTTTTATGCGGTGTAAAATCAGTTGATTAGAAAATATTAATATCACATAAAATTAATATTGAATAAACCTCAGTTAAAATTCTATTTGTTTTTATTTTTGCGATTGAAACAATTGCTTAAATTATCTATATTGTTCCGCGTTAAAGATAAGAATCGAGATCATAAAGCAAATAGGCATTGCTACGTAATATTCTTATTATAAACTATTGATAGATCGTATTTTTAATCGATTGACGGTGATGGAGAAAAAAGATTCGTCTTTGCGAGTGGATATGCTTGCCATATGCATGGACTGGCCACCGCTTGCAGGGAGAGGGCAAATGGGCCATTACAACCTGGAATTTATTTAACTGTATATAATTTAATATCATAATATTATAGTTAAAATAATATTTCAAGAATGAAAAGTCATATACTATGATAGTAGAATACTATATTATGATAGATAAATACTAGTGACAAGGAAAAAAAGTTTTTAATTTCCTAAGGTACCATATGCTTAAATTATTTGTCTACCTAATAAGAAGGTTCACAAAAATGTCAAAGAAAATTTTTAATTTTTATTGGTTGCGGAAATTTATTTGAAAATATAATACATTTTACATAGTGTATGAATATAAAAAATATATATAATAATTAATAATAATATAAAAGTCATGGATCATCAAAATAATATAAAAAATAATCATCTCACAAAATGTCAATCATTGATTGATTTATTTGGATACTTTAGTCGGTGTTGTTCAACTACTTGCAAAAGTTATTGCTTTTGTTCTTTTTGATTGGTGAGTATCCAATTGAATGTTTAAATCAACGACATTTCATATTCAGCTGCATTATTAACTACTTTCAGATTTTTAACCTTTTTACAACCGTCAACGAAATCTTTGTTATTTTCGCGAGTATCTGGATGTAGATTGAGAAAACCTTGGAGATGTTCAAGCTGTAAATAATTTGAGGGTATTTTTAAAAACAAAATCGCAAAATTAAAGGGGAAGATAGGGACTTTTTTCACTAACGATTTAAGATAGTTGTAAGGAGCTAATTCTCCACTAGAAGTATACTAGTACTTAATATAAACTAGTATAACACAAACGTTGAATGCTTGAAGTGCAGATAATTCTCGAATAGTTAGATTGAACTACGATCGAAACAAATACATTTTTATGCTATAAATTAACTTTGCCATCCATCAAGCTCAATGTAAAGCTCCAGATCTACAAAAATTAAAATCTTTAGCATTTTCATCTCCTAAGAATAAAAGAAAAAGTTGTAACAATTCCTTGTAGTCATCTCTAAGCTGAAATGTCGCTAACTAGTCATTTATAAACATGACAAGAACATATTTTTATGGTTTTAACTAATTAGCTACTGTATCTTCTATTATTCCACTTTCGTATTTTTTGATATTAATTTTGTTCCACTTTTCTGAAAATATTAGAAATATCTGAGTATTGGGACCACTTTAAACTTCCATTAATCCATTAAATACTCTCTCAGTAATAAGTTCCAGGATGTGGTGTCGACATGCAAACTGAGGCGGTCTCTTTTAATTTTTTTTTCAAGAAGTACACACTACACACGCAATGAACTGTAACTTTCACAAAATATATTTTATACCATAAGCAGCATTTTAGGTGGATGAAACGAAAAAAATATTTAACTTTATTTTTTTTCATATTTTTGATTTTTATCCTAATAAATACTTAAGATACTTATATCAAATTTTATCCTGCGGGCGCGCTTGCATGCGATGGCATCATTTAAGGATGACACACGACTGTTTCCGGAACAAAGTCCTAGTCAATGTCAACTACAAAAATTATTATAATTTAAAATATATTAACATATACCTACCTATATACATAATATCACGTGCTATTATTGTCATCTCGCAGAGTTTGCCGTTGGACCAGAGGAGGCTATACCTGTCGAACCTGTCAGCATTGGACGGAGGCACGTATCCCGTGTGCGTCATATCCGGATGGCCAGTGATTGACACGAAAAAGAGTCACGCGGTGATGTTCGAGAACGGCAAAATGGCCATCAAGGACGACTGGACCAAAGTGATGACAGTATCGAAAACCGTTCAGTCATCGGCCATTAAACAGACTTTAGAGTTCATCGCAAAATGGTGTGGACCGCCGGTGCAACAGTACTCGTTCCATTAAACCCGCGCTCCAGTCGCAGTCACGATTTTTTCAATCGGGTCCAAACAGCGTGTTGGGTGGGGGGAGTCGGATTAAACCCTCACCCTCGAAATAATTACTTCGTTAGTAAAAAAAAGTCGTATATTTGTACATACACGCACGACGCACTGTTCCGAATAAACTGTCCATTACTACGTATCTTTCTCGCCCTGTTTATTAAAATGTCGTAATTGCTCTCCCCATGTGTGTAATGTCTGAAGAGAATTTATACGTCCATCTAACAATAATACACGTTGGTACATCGTAAAAACTTTTTATTTTTAATGACAAATGTAATATTATTTATAACATATTATTATACACTTTGAGAACTGTAAAATACATTAGGTATGTTAAAATATATTATATAGACTTAATAAAAATATTAAAATCGTGTAATGGTTAATAATAAGGAAATTATTATCAAATGCCATATTATTTTACATAATACAATTTTACTAATACACATTTTAACCAGGAGGTTACATTTTTTAATTCAAACACATTTTATTGTTACTCAATATATTTAAGACGAGCGTGCGTAAACTTAGACATATTCCACCACAGTAAGCGGCCAGGTATAACTACAGCCAATAGTCATCAACCCACTGTGAATAAATCACCAGCTGACGGAAGAGGTGCGAGGCCGCCTTTAACGCTGGGCAATTGCGCTAAATCTGGTAGATTTTGTAGGTGTGTGTTGACCTCTTGTCGCACTTGGCAAATTTTCTGAAGTTTACATTGATATTCCTGAAACATAAACAGTATTATTTATTATTGATTATACACCGGGATGAATTCCACCGCCATTATAATATTATGTTTTTGGGGTACTTTAAAAAAATACGCTGTTATAGAGCAAAAGCTCGTAAACAGCGTGTTCATGTCGAAAAAATTTGAACAAACAAGACTATTACTCCGAAAAGAAGAGAGAACCATCATTGTCGGCCACATTAAAAGGTTTTATTGAGTATAGCTGTATATAAAGCTAATATAAGCAACCTTAGAATACACGTTTTTCATATAAAATCACCCCACAAAAGTTTGGTTTTATCGAAGATTTATCTGACCATAGATATTAGTGGCTTGATAGTTTTCAAAAACTTTAATAGCTCTAACGAAAATAATCGAAATGTTATGCAATTTCTTACATTTATCTTAAAAGTAAATATACGATAAGTATAATATTGATAGTTATAACATATAGGCACCATAAAATATATTATTGTTAATTAATAATCGTAATAATTTTAAATATTATAGGTATTATACCTATGTACATCGTATTTCGATTAAAATTAAACTAAATGATCCAAATTCAAAGGTTATTTATTTTACTACTATTACGAAAAAAAAAAATTTGTTGTGAAATTATTATTATTTATATTTTTGAATTATAATATAGCAATATTAATTTTATTATTAATGTAACATGACTGGTGAAGGGTCAATTAAATTACAATACAATATTTGGTATTTACATTTGAAAAAAATACAAAATATAATTACACAATATACGATAAAAAAAGAAAACAAATTTGTAATCAATTAAAGTAGAAAGTGTTAAAATTGGTCTGTCTCATACAGTGAAGGAGAGGTTCATTATTCAGTAATCTATAGCATATAACAGTACGGTGAATGGAGCATGTTAACGGGTAAGACGCGCAGGAATTCTAAAATTAACGTGTTGAAGGAGATAAGGAGAATCAGTTTTACCACACATGATATTTAGAATGGAAGGTTAAGTCATGAGCAAGTCGGCGATTGGACATAGATAATAAATTCAAGCTTTGGAGTACTAGATCATAGTCATGTGGAGGATGGATGATATTCAACTTGAACCCAGCGAAACTGAGAAATTTACACTGGATATATTCAATTTTTTGGCATTGAGTGAGAATTCCACACCACGGAACCATATTCAAGGAGGGGGAAAACGGCGAATAGTGAAGGACATAGATTTGCATTTAACAATGTTGAGAGATAACCCAATATTTTCAGGCCATTTAATAAATCTGTCTAAGTCCTCCTATAAGTTTATGCTATCATCCCGGGCGTTAATTTTAAGAAAAATCTTTATATCATCAGCATGACACATAAATTTGCAGTATATAGGGATGCTTGATACACTAGTTATGAATAGTGTTAAGTGATAATAATATTGGTGAAAAATGACCTCCTTGAGGGACACTAGACGAAGCTATAAATATACGAGACTTAGAACTGAAAAGCTCAACTCAATGAGGCCTATTTAATAAATAGAAACGTATCCAGTCTAGTAGAGAATAGACAAACCCAAGCGCTGCCAGTACAGATAGAAGTCCTTCATGATTCAGGGAGTCAAACGCCTGAACATAGTCTGTATAAATTACGTCCAGTTGGGATTCACATTTATTTGAAGGAATCATAAATGTATTTACAAAAAGTAACGTTACAAGTTTCAGTAGAACCTCCCGGACGGAAACTGTGTTGTTCATCGATCAAAACTCAATTTAAAAAGAGCATAATACTATCCAAGATAAACAATTCAAACTTTTTTAATAAATGAGAAAAAATAGATTTTGGTCGGTAGTTCTTTACTTCTGAAAATTATAAAATTGAGTCAAGACTACAGAAATTTAAAATTTAAACAAATTGGTTTTTATTATTTTTACAAGTTTTATGATAAATTTAAATTTAATGAATATTTCAATAAAATTTTAATTCAAAAAAGAGTAACCTTATTAAGACGTGTAAATAATTAACGATTTTTTAAATTAATTAAGATAGGTTACAAATTTATAATAATTCTAAAATAAATATCATATCTATCATGAAATTGAGAAAATTTATAGTTTTAAAACCCTATCATTTTAACAGTCTTATGTATTAGTTTTTTATATAGAACATTAAATAATGCAAACTCTTCATATTACCTTATTTGTATCTACCTTGTAATTTTGCGTTTACTCTATACAAATTAAAAATTATTGTACATTTGTTTCTATAGTATAGGTTAGATTATAATAGCTCAATAATAAGAAAAATACTTCACATTTTAAAATAATTGTTTAAGAGTTTTTATCAATTGATTTTTTATTTTTTATGTATTATTTGTAGAGGAGTGGGTACCATATATATACTTATTTATATCACTTTAACATTTTTTACAAGTATACATACATTATACAGAATAACTAATTTCGTTTCATTTACTACGAGTATATAGTGACTATAAGGTTTTAATATTTACAACTTAAAACATATTGAACATATCGTTTTTGATGAAAAAAAAATGTTTGTTACACTATACGTATAGGATTTCAACTCAAGATGTAGCGCGTAACGACACACATTTACAAACTAAAAACAACTATCGTACGTGAGATTATGGTCAACCATGCCAACTTATTCAAAACAGCCGAACAACACATATTTCATTGCATAACGGCCAACAACGTTTGTATCGTCAAAAATAATGTTTGTTATTACGTTCATACAATAACGCCGCAGCTCTATATTACAGTCAAAACAGGCATGACGAATGATTTAAAGAAATCCCATCTCATCTAGACCCTAAAGAGTTCAAATAGTAAATACGGCCTTTGTATATATACGGATAGAAGACTACCGCCATAGACTCGCAAAGACTTAATAGGTAATTGATAAAATAAATATGTTTATATTCGAAAGAGCACGACCCATCCGAACATGTCATTTTCTGGAAGAGCACAACAAATATCACACTAGTCTCCTTAGGCACTACTGTCTGAGCGACACGGTACCAGCTGCGTCGGATATGTAAATATGTTCGCACTAAATGCATTCAATCATGTTGTAGTTTTGCGGATAGCAATTAATTCAAGAAGTTTTAATTCGTGTATACCGTATTTTGATAGAAAAAAAAATAATGCATAGTGCATGTATTTTAATTATATTTACAATATTCAATATTAAAATATATATCTGTACTCTTAGCCCGTAGGTGAGTGATTTGATAATATTTGAGATCTCAAAAAGCTCTGAACACTAAATAGTCTAAGTAGGTAGTAACGTAAACATTTACGATTTTTCCTATTATTTTCAATTTATTTAATGTGGTTAATATTTTTGATATTCACCTAATTTTTACGTTATTTTAATATGGATATTAAGAAGGCACTACACCCACATGTGCCACCTTCGTCTTAAAACATACATACCAAATGTTCATTCAGTAGAACTTATTTTGTATTCTTGGATTTTATTGATTTTAAATTATACTTTTTGAATTTTAATGTGAGCTATAACAACATAAAATATTATAAGTAGTCATATGATCCTTATAACTCATCGAAGACTGAAAAATTAAAATATCAATAAAAGGCTATGACTTGTAGGTCTCAGAATTCTCCAGATTTATATTCTTATATTTAAGTTTATTTCACTCTAATATTAAAACTAACAATACAAAATTTATATTACTGAACATACATTTAGTATGTTGTATGTTTATAAGACTACATATGGTGGGTGTGACATCTAGAATTAAGATATTTTTAAGAAATAAGCCTCAGCAGCTATATCATTGGTTAAAAAAATAGTGCTTAACATTTTTTTTCATTTTTTATTTTATAAAACATTTAATTATGAATGTAAAAACTAAAAAGTATAGTATAGTAGTTTGATTGACCTTAGATTTGAGCCAAGTGAATTATATAGGTACCCGTTAGCCTTATTATTTTAACAATACCTACTGATGAAATGGGTAATTATCAATTATATTTCTGTTTATAATATAACATTTATTGACTAGGATTTCAAATCAAGTAAGTATTAAAAATCTTCATTTATAAATAATGATATTTAACAAAATGCTTATCTTATCAGTTACTTTCATAAATTATAATATAGAAGACTATAACTTACATTTAATCTTTGTTCAGCTTGATCAATGAGGTCTCTTTGAGATTGAATGAAATCATGCAACATAGAAAAAACCTTCTTGCGGTCTTCCATTTCACACACCAATCTAGTGTTATAATCGGTCAACAATGCAACAGCATCATTCACTTTACGCAAAAGTTCTTCACCTTCGTCTTTACCTAAGTACCATATAACAGAAATATTAAACAATACATACTAATTACTAAAAATATTAACATAAAATTAAAATAATACATGCCCATTGAATGATTAGAATTTATGTGAATGAAGACAACTATATATCATTTAAACTGTATTTTATAGTAAAAATCTACAATTATTACAACGGAGACAAAATACTGACTACCAACCATATCTGGCATGAATAAATGAATAAACAATACACAATTACAAATTTTTAAAGCAGTGAAGTACCTAATGAATATTCTACTATACCACTTTTTCCAATCGATACATGTTTATGGGATACCTACTTTGTATGTAACAACACAATTAATAATTCATTTTAATTTCAATATTTACAATATGGTAAAACGAATAAAGTATTATAAAAATGGCGGGATTATTGGAGGACATGTTAACACAATATGTAGTATTAAGAAATAAGAATAATATTTCTTATAGATTTAAATCTTAACAAACATAATAAATTCCAATAATATATTACAGAAAATAAGCAATATATAAATATTTTTTGATATAATACATATGTTTAGAGTTGAACAATTTAATACAAAATAATAGTAACCTTTTAACTGAGAGAGTAAACTGACATCAGCTATTTCTGGAGGAAGCTTAGAAATACGTTCTCGTACAACCGCATCACACGAAGGTGCATTTTCTAAATCCTGAAAATCGAAGTATATTATTTTCTAAATTTAATACTTATTAAGCACAATTAAAATAAGATTCTATGCAACATGTTTAAATTACTAATAGCTAATTTGACTAATTAATTAATAGAATTAAAGTATTTAATGACAATGAATTTAAAATTATAACGAGTGTAAACAATTAAAATTTTGTCTGATATCAACTAACAATTTAATTTTTTCAATTAAAGATTTAAATGCTTATAAATTAGTTTACTCAATGTTTAATATTAGTACATTGTAATTTTAAGAAAATTATTATGACTCAAAAAATAAATTTAAAGTTAGGATTGCATCAAAAAATAAAAACACAATTAAAATTATACAATGACAGAAATGAAATCATTAAGAGTTCAAATTAACTCTAGAAAATTTTAAAAATACAGAAGTTATGAATAAAATATTTGTTACATCAATAAACAACTTTTAAGTATATACATACCAAATTTAAATTTTCTAATTATATATAAAGAAAAATATGATTTGTTAACAAATATTATTAATGAGTTATAATTCTTCAGCAAGAAATTAAAGATTATGATTTATTTTTTAAAGTATTTAAAATACATTTTATGTTACAAATTAGTAAAATATAAGTAATCATTTTTTCTTTATATTTTAGATTAGTTATAAAAAATAAAATGGTATAAATTAATCCAATAGGTGTCTTCCATATATCAAATCAATTTATTTTTATTCTTTATGCTTTTAAACAAAAAACAAAGACTTTTTAGATCTTATAGAATTTTGTGAATGTAATTAAAAATATACATTTCAATTTAAGAAGTTAGCAGTATTGTTGTGTAACATAGAAAAATATAGTCAGAACTTCATAAAATAAAATTACAACACAGAAAAATATATTAATCAATGTTTCAAACATTGGATATCAATTTTTTTTCTATAACTACCTATTTTTAATAAATAACTTATCTATGTACATTTAGAGCTTTAACTAATTCTTCTGGTTCAGGAGGATCATTGACAGGAGTTTTAGGAGATAATGTGACATGCAACTCTTTGGTACCATCCACTTCAACAATAACTTCTTTATCTTTTTTTATGCCATTGTTTTTAGATTTTATCTTCTTTGATTTGTGATTATGTGAATGTTTTAATTTCTTTTTTGGTGGTTCATCTGTAGTTTTGTTCACTAATTCTTTACCTAATAATGTTAAAATCAATTAAGTTGTTTATAGTTAACTAGTAAATATTATAAAAATATTATACCAAAAGCATTTTTAAATTCAACTATTTGAATTTTACTGTAAACACCTCTTTCTTCCCATATATTCAACAATCGTGTCAAACTCTGTCTAGTTTTTGTGGAACAGTTGTTTAAAGATATTTGCTTAAATGCTTGGGCAAGTTCTTTGCCAAATTCTAGACCATATTCAGGACCTTTCTTTTTGCTATTCTGAATAACATCATTAGCCAAGTACATTAATGTCAATTGTTTGGATTCTGAACCTGGAACAAATAATTTTTAGTTAAAATTTACAAATATTTTCAACTAATAACATAATTAACAAAATTATTACAAAATATTTAAGTCAATATTTTCTTTTTTGAGCACATTTACCATAAAATTTAAGAATATAAAAAACATACATTATATATTTATTTTGTGAGTATATGTGTAAACTATTGTGCCAATTGACCTAACTGATACAAGGTTTTATTTTCCATCATTGTTTTTTTGTATAATATACAATTTCTATGATTAATGAATGATATTTTTGCAATATAATTTAACTAATAAAAGATTTATTAATTTTTTATAACTTATAACACTTTTAGCGAGAATACAAAAAAGCAAAAAAAAAATGCTATAATCAAATTTAAATTAATTATTATGTAAGTTGTATAATTTTTAAATACTATATTTTTTCTCAAATAATAATGTACACAATCAATTGTATATAACATGCTATTTGCAATAGATTAAATTTATTTTCAGAAAAACAAACATGTATTGAATGGACATTGCAAGTCACCAACCATAATTGTGTACATCAGAATTTCACCAACATGTTTATTATTATATTGTCAGAATATTATTCTGACAATATAATAATAATAATAATTATGGAATAAAAAACTACCTACTTTGGCATCAATATTTTAAATACATACAATGTATTATCAGAGGTAATATCAAACACCCTTGATTTAGAAATTGAATAATAAAAAAATAAGTTTTACTATTAAATAAGTATACTGTATAGAATATAATAAATTGTAGATTTATTATAATTATGGTTAATATTAGTCAAATAATATATTCAAGATTATTCTTGCATTTGATAAACTCATATTAATATCAACTACCTATCGGATTCTTTATATACCAAAATAAAAATAATTTTTTATTTTAATATTACTAAAACATAAATATTTCTGATACACACATACTCCTTTCACGTTAAGAAGGAACCTAGATGGTAGTTTCCGTACATAACGGTCAGACACTATCCCCACTGAATTTCCGAAACCTTTCAAGTGGAATGAAGCCACGCCTAAGTGCACAAGTTATCTGCCAAGGTTCCTTCTTAATGCGAATGAAGTATCTGAATATTTTTATGAAATTAAATTATGAAAATATTTGGTAGCAGACTTTTGTAATCTGAAATTGTAATTTTTATAAAACAAAAAACAATATCAATATATTCTTTAATTTTAGTTTAAGTATTGTTGGTTTCAAATAATTATCTAATCATTAAGTAAAATGCAACAATAAATATTAATAATAACTAATTAGTCTATAATAATTCTTATTTTTAGTGTATGATGAAAATATTTTTTATAGTACCTAGGTATAAGCCAAATAAATAAGATATATTTGTTTTATATTTTCTTTAATAAAATACTTAAAATATAATGCTTTTGTAATTAGGTAGGTAATACAAGTAGGTAAACAAATTGTCTGTACTTTTTGAAAATAAGTACTCTCAATTGTTTTAACATACATTTTTATAACATGTCAATCAACATAAAATGTAAAATTCAAAGTATTTTTTTAATTTATTATGGTTAAATATTTACAGTTTTTTCAAAGAAAATGTTGTTATCAAGGTATTATGCTAGTATATATACTAGCACAGTATATATACCTATTATATTTATATTCAATATAAAAAATACAAATATAATAGGTATTTGAAATTATTTTAACATAATTATAGCATAGAAAATATTAAACAATATGTAAAGGACATCAGAACCCCAATAATCATAAGCATTGAGCATCTTAAACACATTTCATAAACTAAATACCCAAGTATCTTTACCTATAATAATAAATTAAGATCTATGCTACTAAAAAAATTAAAGATACCGAACAAACAATGTGCTAATAGAAACATTTAAGAATATTTAATTTTATTGATGATTTCTACCTGCCAATATTTCTTTAGACCAAATCTTGACGACAGTGTGAGCATACTTCCTATGGTGAATCAGCCAAAGGGATAATGTCTGAATACTCTGCTGGGAAGAGTTTAGTTCTTTTAGTCGCTTGTTCAGACCTACTTCGGTGAAGCTGGTCATGATGTACTCAGCTTATCCTTTATATCCGGCATCAACAATGACAGCACTATATCACCAATGTCCAACAGTTATCACTGCCAACAAGCCTCATCGACTCACATTACTGACATGTTTCAATTAAACTATGCTCTCATTCGGTTAACATTGGCTAGATTAAGTAAATGAATTGTATTACATTAATAATACTGATAAAACGAAATAATAAAAACGTACCAACAGCTTTACAGTAAAGTTGACACCGAGACTTCTAAAACATATGTACCTAACCTATACGTTTATCGAGTACACAAGCAATAAGAAGTCATTGAATAAAAAATAAACTGTTATGTGCGTTTATTATTCAATAATGACGCATTCAGTTTGATTACTATTTTCTGGACACACGACCGGCGACTGGCTGGTAACAATTAGCAATAATTCGTAATTAACACTTTAATAGTTTAGCACATTAAAACAAAAACAATAAAATAACAAATGCCTACAGAGTACCGAACAGCGGACACCATGAACACAACAGAGCTCGACAACTGACAAAACTATCACATGTTTGATGTTTATACCTATATCACACGGTACTGATTTCGTCAAGGAAGACAAAAACCAAACTCATAACCTCACAGCGCCTTAATTAATATGGCGTAACCATACAATATTTAAAACCTTGTGTAACTGCGGTTGTAGATAATGTTATCTGAAGTCGGTCGCTTGTTCAATTAGGCATTATCAATAGCTTAACGCACTCATTATCACGGGACAGGGTAATATAAATTATTTGATAAGTGATAACCCTTTCCTAAACTAAATAAATAAATGTCAAGTTAGTAGTTACAAATATTTAATATTCTTTTCTATTAACTAATTTTCATATTAATTTCCTTGTTTTATTTTTCTATCATTCTAAGTAATAATAAAATATTAAAAAAATTAAAAAAATTAGCTCATACTAAAATTAATATTAGAAGTACCTATATATACTCTTATTTTTATCATTTGAAAGTTTCCATTGGACATAATTTCTCAAGAAATATATTATTCATATGCTACAGTCAGCTTAAAAATTGTATTCAGCCCCCATAGCTCTAACCGTTAATGAATGTTCGTTTAAACTTTATGTTCATAAAATTAAACAACCTCAAGATGGCATCAAACGTATATGATGATTTAAATGTCGATGACTGTGAATTGTACGTTCAACGACATAACATACAACAAATTTTAAAAGACTGCATTGTCCAGCTATGTATTGTAAAACCAGAAAGGCCTTTGACTTTTTTTAGACAATACTTTCAAAAATTGGAAATGGTAAGTACTCTTTTTTAATTATTACATTATTACTTTATCAATTTTGTGTTGATTATACATATTATAAATATATGCTAAACAATTTAAACTCAAACATGTCAAGTCATAAATATGAATTATGGAAGTATGTTTTCCCACTTGTATACTATGAAAAAATACTAAATCTTATTTAAATAATATCATTTTTATAAATAGAATTAAAAGAATATTTAAAAGTAAATAAAATTATTTTACCAACACTGCATGTAGGCATATCTTGGATGAAATGTTTTTAGTTTATAGTCAATAATATAAAAAATTGTTAATAGTAGGTGTATTACCTAATAGACTATTTTTTATTATTTATTAAAACTATATCTATACCATGCCTGGGTGTTGGTGCCTAGACTATTTGGATTTGTTATTTACATTTTTAAGATTTACAGCTATTTATATTTAATTAGACAATTTTACTTTATGGAATATTTCATTAAGAAAACTTTTTTTGTAATTGTGTTAGTGTGTAATAAGCTTCCAGTGAATATAGTAGTGTTAGGAAACTTGAATATTAAATCACTATTAGTTAATATTTTTATTTAGTTTCTAATATAAATTTATACATAAATATGTACCTATATACCCAAATAGTTTTAAAGATCATTAAAATACAGCCTGTTAAATAAATTTTCCTAAAAACTAAAATAACATTTGAAAACATAGATGATTACAATTAAATTAAATACAATTAATATACCTATGGCCTATCAACCAACTGTTCTAGTTTATCAACATTTGAATTGATTCAATAAATGTAGTAAATTAATGAATTCAAGTTATTTATTTATATATTTTTTGTCTTCCATAATATTTGATTTAAAAATGTCATTGTAATCATATTTAACAGTCAACATGTGTTGTGTGGTTTATTTCTTGCATGTTTAATTTTATAACTGGGTTTTGATTTTACAATTCTTTAAAATGCACTGAAAAGTGATACTGATACCTATTCTACTAATCTTCAGAATCTATTCTGCTTATATATACATTTATACTATCAAAAAAATTTGATATTAATAAAAAAAAAAAAACAAAAATCAGTTTTATATGGTTCATTTATTTGGTTTGGGGTTTTATAAAATATATTCCATTTAATTATATTAATACTTGTAAAAAAATATATCTTTGAAAAATATGTTTTAAACAAATTTAAATTCACAAAACCATACATTTAGAAATGGCATTGGTCTAGAAAATACAAAAGTATTTTATGAAATATTTTATAAAATATAGTTTCTATGTATAACTAATTATTACTATAAATTCGTCATAAGTAATTAACATATCTTATAATCTAATTTGGATCTTGAATTATAGTTTACATGTAAAAATAATAGTAGTTTCAGTAAAAATATAGTTAAAAAATAAAAATGTATATAAAATGATGTAACCCATTTGACAATAGTTGTTGGGTATTTGGTATAATTAATGCGGATTTGATATCTCCTAGAATAATTACAATATCAATACAAAAAAAAAAAAAAATAGTGGAGTCATACAAATGCATAGTTAGATGTTTACATAAAAAATTTAATTAAATACTGACAATAATATAATGATACTCGGACAAAATTAACTCATACAAAATTAATGGAGGCTGCTAAATCTTAAAATCTAAAAAAGGAATATTAAATTCTTACTTAATTTATAAATATACAGAACAAATGTAACCTTTATTCATTCAAATTTATAACACATCTGCAAATTGATTTAACATAATTTAGATACCATAATAAAATAGTAAGTTTAACAAAAACTTAATGTAATGCTAGTGTTTTGTCTCCTATTTACTTTGCTTTGTACTATTTAAAAGGTTTCTTTTATTAACACTTTAATACTACAATAAAAATAAAATAAACCAAGAGCCGATCATAAATCTAAGTTTCTTATATTATAAAAAAAATATGTATAATAATAAAAAAAACATTAATATAAACTTATAACTTTAGATTTTGTATTTTTGTTTATTTGTTCTTGTACATAGATTGTAATAATATATAATCATTTAACTTTAAAAAAATATATTATCAGGCCATAAAACATTACTTATTTTATTAGGTATTGTACCAAAACAAGTAATTAAAAACATAGAATAGTTAGACAACATACATATTTTAACAACCCCAGTCAACTGATATTTAATAAACTAGTACTTTATTATAAAAATGTACATTAAGTATAATCCCTTGAATTCAGAAAAATATTGAATTGGATTTGTAATAAATTAGTGCCTGTCAATTGTTTTAAATAAGATACAAACCCAATCAATTACATTTAAAAATCTTCAAAATATATATTGAAAATAATTCATACTCATTCAGATGGCTTTTGGTTAATGTACTCTGGTTTCCATAGCTGATTGCAAAAAAAGTTATTTACTAAATTTATATCATTGCTGATAGCAGTCATCAACTGATCAGATACTTTCTTACTATCTTCTTTGTTAAAGAGCGCCATCAACGGCAAACAACCCTGTGCAAGATCCTTAGCTAAAGATACTTCTATTTGGTTTTCTTCTTTTTCCATCATGCGTTTCATGTGCTTTTGACGAGCTTTAATTATCAATAACTCTCTAACAGTTTTTAAACGTTTATCTGATAAACCAAACAAATTGAGAAATGCTTTTTGACAAACATCTACACAGTTGTAACGATTTAATGATTTTCTTGATATTTCTGTTGAATCACTTTCTAAAGACTTATCATTCTCTTCTTTGGAATCCAAAGATGCCACTGAAGATGTTTCATCAAAGTCTGATTCTTCATCTTTGTCAGAGTCACAATTTATATCTGTAAAATATATAAGTTACATTGCATTAGTTTTTTAAATTTTACTACAAGATATCAGTGTGTCATTGGGCTACATTTTAACATTTGATAAAAACAAAAAAAAAAAATATAGGAAATGTCAATTATTTTTTAGAAATAATTTATTTGTCCCAGACAAGAGCAAGGAATTAATGAAACATACTTAAGTTATAAATAATTTTATAATCAATCTAGGAAATTTCAAATAGGTGGCTTTAAAATGTATAGATTTTATAGAATTGTCTCATTTTGTACTGTCAATTGAATTATCAATTATGTTTATACTTGAAATATAAATATTTTTAAATAAATTGATTACAAAAATCACAATTTTAATTAGTGTAATTTCATAAAATAATTGGTTTAATTAATATAAGTTTAATTTGTTAGATCTTGAAAAGAATTTAAGTATCCAGGTTAAACAACTAAATTATCCAATACCTTTAAATTACTTATTTATTTAAAGATACCAGATTTATTCATGAAATGTATGTTTTTTACAAGAACTCTGTTGTAAAACTTACTTGACATAAAATCCTCAGATACTAAAGAAGGTATTCTGTACTTGCAATGAATCCTTCTTAATAGTTTACCATTAGCTGTGGTCTCTTTACTAAACAATCGATTGGCAACAGGTCTAGCCTCAATAAATTTCTGTAAAAATTTATTTTGCACATCTTCGCTGTCCATTTCTACAAAAATTTTAAACAGCTCATCCTTGGATCGTTGTGGTACACGTTCTGAACATTTTTGGGGGCACTGACACAGCGTGTCTGAAATTATAAATGTGCAATTACTCCACGTTAAATGTGAACAAATGTGAACGCTCGATAGATAATTGGAACACAATAGTTAACTACTTACCCGGTTGCGTTTTGCTCTCTTTAAGCTTTTTTATGACATTAGTCTGTTCTGGACTCATGTCTGATGACATTTTCCTCTTATCACCAGGTGCCCCGATCACGTCGTCTGCAACTGCAATGATTTTTGGTTCTATCGGATCTGCCATAGTTCTTTTGTATATTATATATTATAAGTATATGAAACACTTAATAATTATAAATTGTATTAATATTAATGTTACACCACTACTATTAAAATGTCCGTTTGCACGTAGTCAGTAGGAATATCGTTTTAATTCCATAAGATCGACGCCCGGCACGTATGGGGTTAAAATCGCTGTGTTTTTGAGTGTGCGTTGGATGGTAATCCCAAAAGTCTGGGAATCGGCGGCAGCGATGGCTATGGAAACCATACGAAATCTTTATGAATGGTGCGAGGAGAAAAAAAAACGGAAAGACTCCAAACGTGAACATTCGCCAAATCAGTGTTATTGTTTTCGATTGGGAAAGGTGGGAAGAAACACATGCCTCATCGAGATACATTGTTGCCAACCTCACACGTTATTTGCCCCAACCTCCCCGCCATTGAGTGTTTCGCGGTAACCCAGTGAGCGCGCCCCGCCACCGACTCCCTAGCAACAATGTTGCAACGTGAGGACGACAAATAATATTATCATTCTTGTTATTACTATTATTATTATGTACAACGTACCTGATGACTAACCCCCCCGCGCTTTTTGTCAAGAGTTGAATTAAACTAAAAACGATAATGACATTCATTGGATTCGTTTGCTGTTGTTTCTTCCCCCTCCCCACACCCCTCGTGATATATGACGATCCAGGCCTGCGAATTTTTCACGGTTCGGTAGCATCGTTTCAATGTTAAATCGTTATTTTTTGTCGTAGTCGTCATAATATAGAATACAACGCACAAAGACCTGCACCAATAATAAAATATGCATCTAAATAAATCGTCGTTCACGTGCGCTATACGATCGTGTTTGCGATTATTTCATGATATGCGTTCGTTCAATAGTAAATAAACGACCGATTCCGACCACAATAAAAACTACCCCTAATATTGTAGCATTCAAACTATATAATATAGGGATCTTAGTGTTACGGTTTTCTCCCTTTATCAACATTATATGGCATTGACATTAGGATTATCATATTTTTTAGGTTATCTCATAATTCTTAACATATATGCATCTGGATATAAACTAGATTTATAATAAATGCCTCAATGTTCAATATCGAAACCTGAATCGCCAAGTGCTTAAATACACGCATGCGCGGAGATATTCATTTTATTTTTTATATAATGTATACTATAATTTATTTGAACTTTGAAGTAGGCAATTAAATGGTCAAATATGACTATTCAATGTTCGTTATAATAATCGTTTTAACAATATAATATGAACTTGCCAGATGTTATGTAATTTATTTACTTGGTATTCTTGTTTTAATTGAAGGTATTAAATCAGTCACACCTCACGGTCCAATTACATTCAGCCACGAACACTACTAAATAGTTCAAAATTCTAATTTAATTTTGATAGGCCTCAACCATTCAATAGTTTTCGAACTACCTAGTATGTTAATTGAATTAGTAATTTTTCAATCTTGGTGACTGTTAGATTAAAAAGTACCTAAATTATTTACAATTAAAAATATTGAACTTCAATAATAGTAAACCACTTGATTATTTGTTAATTATTTTGGTAAAAATCCAATCAAAAACTTATAGGATGACAGGATGGTAAACATACCGATAGTACATTAGTACTCATCTCGCTATCAATAACATTCCTCGTGCAGTTGTACAGTGTACACGTTAATACGTTATTATAGCGACGGGTGTCTCTGAAGAAATATTGTTAATAATGACGGTGCTAGTAAAAGGGAATAAATCAATTTTGGCCATTTTTCGATTTTTACGCCATCTAGAAGGAAAAAAATATACGTTGTTTTGATTTCAAAAATGAAAATATTGTTAGATTATTTCTTATCTTATATTGGCTATGAAAAATAAAACAGGTCATAGTGATCATTTAAAATACGCGGATAAAAGGGAATAAGAATTATCAATAAAATAGTGAATTTTGACTTATTCCCTTTTACCCGCGCATCGTCCGTCATATTATTATTGTTATTGTGTGTGTGTCATTAAGTAATCTGTCGCATATTTAGTGTTACATTATTATTTTCCGGTTTCTAATATTCAATGAACGTTTATGAGTTACGAAAAACTGTTAGAAAACAAAAAATTGACGATTATTTATGTATTTTTATAATATGTAATGATTAGGGATCGGTTGAATCGATTCTTCAATTTCCGATTCCATATACATAGATTTTTACGAATCAAAATGAATGGAAATCGAATCGATGAAATCTTCATCAAAGATTTTGGAATTGGGTTCAATCAAATGTAAATCAGACGTAAATAACAATTCCGAAAAGAATCTGAATTGATAAAGTTAATTTAAATTATCACTTCTGCGAAAAGAATTGAAATCGATAGCTATTCTGTAATTGGTAATTAATATTTTTTTAGAATGGGGAATCGTTTGGTACAATGTTAAGAATTGATAATTGAAAAGAATCGAATATCGATGAATGGAAACTGTTCAATTAATATAAATTATAACATATAAATACCAATCCCTATTATAGATATCGATTATTTCGATTCTACATTGGAATCGAAATAGGAATCGGTTAAAAATTGTAGTCGAACCACCCCTAGTAACAAAATTATATTATAATTTGTACTAGTTATATACAATTAAAATATTAAGCGATGTCATTCTTAAAATATAGTCTGTTAAAAAAAGTAGGTACTAAAATTGTTAAATTATCTGGGTATAAAAATATACAGTACAGAAATTTCAGTTTAGAGCATTCAGCATTAGATATGCTTATTATATTATTATATACGATATTGTATAATTTAGTCAGTGAACCTTTTGGAACTGTCGTGATTCTGAATTCTTATAGCAATAGTACATATTCAAATATTTTAATAAATAATACTTACCTATACATATTTAGATTATGATTATCCATACATAATTTTACTGAATTAAGTACCCACCTACGATGATGTAATAAGGGAGCGTATTATAACATAATATTATATAACTAAAAAGATCAAAGTCAAATTAATTATTAATTATACAAATATAGCATTGTAATAATTAATAGGTATATTAAACAAAAACTGTACATAACGTAATAACTATTTGTCATATAAATGTGGTCTTAGCATAAGACAATAATATTTGTCTATAAATTATAGATGGCTGCAGTATACTATATATAGTGTATGTAGAACCTATGTATTTTTAAATAGTAAATACGCTACACTTACAGGCATATATATAGACATATTTTTTTAGTGCAAACCTATTAAACTAGGCATTAAAATGTATTGTCTTGAAATATTTTCGAATTTTATGGAAAACGCACTATGACATATAGCTGAATAGTCGTCGTACTTCAGCGTCTATAGTCGCTCACCATGTTCAGACTAATGGTTGCGTCTATATTTATATAAAAAAGGTATAACAATTTTGGCTTAACTCTAAAAAAAAAATTATAATTGTTATGTTTGTAAAGATATTTTGGAGATAATATTAGCCTGTTAGATAAGGTGTGTTGTTGGAATGAGTGACAGTTGAGTGCAGGGTCTAAATGACATAGTGAAATACGCCAATATGATAATACTTCATGTTTTTTGCTGAACTTTGGTTTCAATGATATCAATATTATATTATATTATATTATATCATATTCATTTAAAACTGAAAAAATATTGTATGTATAGTTTGTTTTGTGTACAGGTTTATGCACATATAATATTGAGATAACGGGATGAAAAGCGTCCTGTTTAAATTTGGTTAGATAAGGAGTTATGAATGTATATGGTCCCCTTTGCATAGAGTTTAGACGCTGTAGGAGTTACGACAAACCGTATATTATGCTTACTTAAATTAATTTAACAATCAACACAAAATAGAAAAAAATAAAATAAATATATAAATATATATATATATATATATATATAAATATAAATATATAAATATATCACACTAAATATTTTCCTACATTTGGGAAAATAATAGTTATTTTAATATTTTCATGATCTGATCGGTAGTCAGGCATTATATAATAGTTTATAAAATTGTTCAATATATCCTATAGATATTGGCATTAAATTGTATCATTTAAAAAAAGAACATCAATTTATAAATCTTACATAATTTAATCTATGATAAATTTAAACCTACACTTTGCTTTATATAATTAATTCCACTTTAAGAAATTAAATTTTAAAAAAAATAGTGTTTGCATAAAATATTCTTGCCCTTTCTCCATTTACATCATTGTTCAATTAATAATATTAACGTGAATACTTCATTATTTTACACACTATTCGCTGTCATGTCGTATCTATCAGCATTTTTAAAATTACTATACATATTTATAATTATAGTACTATATAGTAATATTATAGTAATGTTTTCCATAAACCTAGGTTGTTTTCTTTAGTAACATTTTTGTCGATTTAAAATTATGGTTTATTCACAAAAAAAATATAACAATTGTTTCTGATTAAATTGTAATATCAGTAATATCTTACCATTTATATTATATATGTGAAATAAAAATAAAAAAAAAATTAATAAACTAAAATTTTTTTTTGAATTGAGGCTGATGAAGTTAGCACTTAAGCAATAAAAAAATGTTTTATGAGTGATAATCTATATCATACATTAAATAAATCTTTAAAATCTAATGTAATAGGAAATAATTACCCAAATCTCCATTATTGAATACATATTATATTGTACAACTGATAAATGAATACAAATTTAATTGGTCCCACTTTCACCAATAAACATAACAAATTTAAATATAGTATTTCAAATTTTATTATTATTTTTTAAAATGGTTATAAATTATAAATGTGTTAAAAAATATATTCTTATATCACTCTGACATATAAATGAACGGTAATCTTATTTAATTGTATTAAAACTGTAAATGATCATCCAGCACGAAGATTAAATTTCTACAGTTTACAAAATTGCTTTTTTAGTTTAGTCTATTGTGAGAAAACTTTATTGCACTGTAGAATTTTGCACCTATTGAAAGTATATCATTTCCAAAGCTTATATCATTTCAAAATTCTACCTAAAAGTTTTCTCTTTGTTTTAATTATATACGAAGAAGTAATGTTTTGTATGGTGTTTGACGAAGGTGTAAATTATGTTTATAATTTTTAAGGCGTAAACTTTTCTATTGGTAACTTTAATCATATATGACAAACCTCATATTAAATCCCATTATCCCTATTATTATAATAGTTATGAAAAAGTTATTCGACTTTTTTTTCTTTATCTTTATCTTTATTTTTACTCTACAACATGTCGGAAACTTCCACATTCCTTAAAAGTAGAAGAACAAAAATAACCCAAACTCTATTAGTATAACAAAGTATTTCAAAAATAATTGTAATATTATCAAAACCTGCAAATTCCTGCCCTAATATAATCTATTATCCAATGTTCGCAATAGAATCACAGAAAATCTCGTCCACTTACTTCAATACAACAATTGTGCAGAGCTGACCTTCTAAAATAATATAACAAAATATGTCGTACACAAAAAGCTTAAATCAGTGGATGTGGTTTATATTCTGTTCTCTATTTATTATATTTTTCGTGCCATTATATATCTAAATTAAACTGCACTGTTCACGTACCAACACTTATTATACAAAATATAGTACCTGTAAAATTGTTGATATAATTTTTTTTCTAAAGACAAAAAAATTAATAACAATTTTTATGGAAACGGTCGTTTTTCTTAATATTGATTCATAAAAATTTTCAATAATAGTAAATATTTTTTTTAAGTTTTACATATTTTTCAATCTTAATACCTATAGGTATTAAAAATGTATAGTAAATTGTTAAGTATTTAGCATGTTATAAATTCAGACTATATAAGTATTAATTTAAAAAAAATTTGTTTTTATTAAGAAGTATAATTAGTAAATAAATAAATTCGATACTCGAGACATATATTTTCTATTTTTATGAATAATTCATTATTAATTTTATAGCATTACTATAATATTATACTTTTGTGTTATTACTACATATCATAATCATATTAGTAAAGTGTATATAGGTTACTTTATACTATTATTTAATAACTCATTTAATAGTATTATACACTATACTTACCTTTAAAATTTAAATTAAAAATAGTTAAAGTATATTTTTCAAGATCGATGTACGGTTTATATGTTTTATATGCATACGTGATTGTTAAATTGAAAAAAAAAAACTATTCATAAGATTTTGATTTCATTTAGTTGCAGGTAAATAAATTTATTAATAATTGTTTGTATAAATATAAATTGTATGACTCATAACAACGAATTAATGATTAATGAGATATTTTAATTAATACCTAGTATTTGTTGGAAAAAATATCAGATTAATAATGATATTTAGAATTTTTTTTTACGAATGTTCAATCTGGAGAATTATATTAATTTAATTTAAATACCTAACCTAGATATATATTAAACGGGTGTATTATATGTGTTAAACACTCAATACTGTCTTGACATAAGTTCAAAATGGGGGAAGTACTTGAAACTGAATCATCACTTATTTAAAAAAAAATAATATTTTACTTTTCATCGTTTAATAAATATATATTTTAGTAGTAATAATATCGATAATGTAGCTATTAAATTCATCACTCATAATTTATTTGTTATCAATAAACCAATTAATTTCTTATTATTTTTTTTAATTTAAACAATTACAATTATATGTGTAGTGACTATCAAGTATACATACATAATAACTATTATTGAATGCAAATTCATATTTCAAAATTAAATCAAAATTTAAGTACGTAGGCTTATGTGTATTATATAAAGAAAAGGCAGGAAAACGGGGGAAAACTGTGACCCATCATGTATAGTCGTATGTACAAACGACCAATGAACACATGCCTATATTAAGCAAAACCCTATCCTTAATTGCTCTACTACTAGAAAACCGGTCCATAGGTGTGTTCAATTTATAAATTGAACAATTTAGTTTATTAGTTACTAGGTTAAATAGCAGAACATCGTATACTGGCTATATACTTCATAGAACTAGGTAGGTAATTATTGTTTTTTTACGGTTGTAATAATAAAATTACTAAATAATAATTTTCTCTTTTTTTTTTTCAAATTTCATTAAGGCTTACTGCTAGACGATATAATTTTGAAAGTTCTTCGAAAATGATTCGGTTATATTTATAGCGAAAATAAAAAGTATTTGTTTTGGTAAAAACAACATAATATTTTGTTTGAAGTTTGTCCACTCCATCATATGATCTGTTCGGCTTTGTGTCTCCGTGTATATATTATAATATTATATAGGTAGGCACTTGTCAGTTTTTTACTTCAATTCTTTTCTCTTGAGCAGCGACTATATGCCGTAAACAGTTCCCCTTCATATACCAGACACCTACCCTACAGCTGTGATGTTATACATACATACATACATTCATACAGAGTGTCTAGAAAATTCAGCAACCTTCAATTTATTGTGGACATCATATTATATGTTATCAAATATGGGGATAACACGCTACGACAAACGATTAATTATACAGAGGTAATATGTACACTGTACACCGTCAAATCTTATCAGTTATCTTTTTTTTTTGTGGCAAATGATCTTTAATCCTCACTACTAATTTAGGATTTCCAAACATTCTTGAAATGCCATCATGGTAAAATTGCTCCGGGTCTTAGACTATAGAAACTTAATCTTAGCGGTGTTAAAATTATAAAACATTCATGTTTCAAAATATACCTACAAACAATTTGGGTCATTGCAATCAGGGTATGTATTAGTAATGCTCCCCCCAAGTTACGCTACAGTCCGTCGTCGCCCGGTTAACGTTGCATAGGTACTTGCATCGTATATAATATTTTATTTTATATCATTCTATTGATTATTGTAGTCTGTACATCACAGTAAATTTTATAGCAATACGAGAATGCTTGTGCAGAACAGTTGCTATTTGTTTGTTGTCGAACAATTTATAATATTTTTACGTTTTTATTCTATTAATTGCTGTAATAACAACGTGCACCGCTTGGTCACGCCTAAAGTTTTAAGCGACGAACTTTGAATCTTCCTGCAGACACTCCGTTGAAGTGTTCAAGTGTGCTATGAATAGGAATGGGACAGTTGCACGCGAGGCTCCGCGATACGCATCGGCACGTACCTATACTGCTTATTTAGTAGGGATTGCAAATTGTATGCCGTTTTCTATTTCCAAGTTTCACTTTCAGACTCAATTTGTGCCTGTGTTATGTACCCACCGTGTACGTGTATAGGTATTATATGTGTGCGTGTCTAAATGCAAAGCTCATCCGTTCCCGCGCTTTTTACGTATACGTGCGTAAACAAAACGTTTACGCATTATATTACGTACATTATGTACATAATTATTGTTGCTATTGGCACATAATTCTGTAATTCCGGTAACGTCTCGTTTGGACGAGATATTATTTATTATTATAATAATATGCGCATACTTGCGATATGTTCTATTATATTACACGAACGGCTAATACAGAGGTCGCGGATTTTTCCGCGGGCGTTTATGACGCTCGTGATACGGTGGTTGTCCGCCTGGTAGCGCGACGGCGGCAGAACTTTCGCGTTCGCAGCGCCAAAGGGGGCGTCGTCGAATATAAAGTTCCCCCACCGTCGCTTGCCCCTACCAATACTGTACAAGTATACGCGTACTTATATATTATTTATTATATACATATATACTGTGTGTGTGTGTGTGTGTGTGTGTGTGTGTGTGTGTGTGTGTGTGTGTGTGTGTGTGTGCGTGTGTGTAGATATATGTATACCCTATCGGGCATCCGAGGACTCCTCTCACCACCGCCACCGCTTTTACGCTCTCCTCGCGGCGGCGTTACCGTCGTTCGTACCGTTTGGCCGCCCGCACGGTCGCCTAGAGTACAGATACGCTGCCGCCGTCGCCACCGACGCCGGTGTCTCGTGTCGTGTGCCGCGTTTACACGCCGTCCCATCGTATGTTATATTATTATAATACACCGCGATAAAGTAACGATAGTAATATTGTATAAAATACGACGTTTGTAGTACGTTACGGGTTTATTTATTTTTTTTTTTTTTAGTAAACATTTTTAAACGTTTTTCTCGTTATTCTAATAAATATAAAAAAAAAAAGTTTAAAAAAATTTAAATACAAACAATTGTAAAGACACATTACGTGATATCGCCGTTGGGTTAAAAACAAAACAATAAAAAAAAAATCGTCACATCATAATATATTTTTGGATTTTTCAAACCATAATATATCACATATTGCGAAGATAAAAAATCAAAATATACTGTCCGATTCATCGTTTTATGACATCGTTGCAAATTCCCACATAAAACCATGTCGGCCACCAAGGTATACTATTTGAACGATTTTTTTTCTACTTTATAGTTCTTAAAGTTACACAAACAGCAGTGTATATATTAAATACCTTATCCTAGTATAAAATATGTGTATTGTATTATAATAATATATAGTTCAAAATTTGCCATACACTATCGTATGTTATCGGGTGTGAATCATTTATTTGCTTCATTGTGATAATAGTTTGTAAAATACCTATACATTGTTAGTACAATATATAGTGATTTAATTATTGTGTCAAGTTAAATATGAGATAAAAAAAAAAACCATATATTTTAATGGTTAATAATGTGGATTTTACGAGAAACAAAGGTAGACATATTGTTCTGAAAAGGGGGTAAACCTATTGGCACATTCACAGAAGAAATGAAATTCGGGTTTTCATTAAGTTTATCCTAGTTTTGAATAAAACATGAATTTCAGGAAAGGTTTGTTTTTGTATATTATATATAAATGTGTGTATGCGTAATATTTAATTGAATTGTATAAATACGCATGCTTGTGTGTGTGTATAAATACGAGCAGCGGATGCGTGTGTGCCAAAGGTGGGAAAAAACTGGTTTAAATCCATATGCGATTTATGGTCGTCAAATTTATAGATATGTATGGTATATTTAAGTATACTTCATATGCTTCTGTATGTCTAGGTATTACTTAGATCTAGGTATAGAAAACAATCCGATGACATTACAAAAAAAAATTACAATTATTTATTTTCAAACAATTAATTTTTAATACCTAATAATTTATTTAGTTTTATTTGAACAGATTAGTTTTGTCAAGTTAATGCCTTTTAATTTATCTGTTTATAGACAGTTATGAATAATGATCATTTAATTTAATAAAAAAAAACTTTTTTTTTGAAATAGATCATTTGGATATATGAATATTAGATATTTGGATACGTGCATTTTGTATAGGTATTTCTACTGAAACGAATTCATTTGATTTTAAAAATGTTGGTTATAATATTTAAGTTCTTTTAAATCACATAAATATAGAAAAATATCTTTATATTTTATGATGAATATTGTACATTATAAATGTTTTTTCATTATTTATTAAATTAAGAAATTTATATTTCAACAATATAATGTATATATATATATATATATTAAAATTTTATTAACTTTATTGTTTTCTAAATAAATAGGTATATTTATGAAACCTCATATCGGTTTGTAAGATAAATCGTTTTATACATTTTTTGTAATAAATGAGACAATGTATTTTTTTTATTTTTTTTTATACATAATATTATTTTTTAGTATAATAAGTTATATTTAAAACATCAAATTACAAGTTTTATTCAAAACATTTCTTAAAAATAAATATATTAAATTAAATTTTAAAAAAAAATGGCATTTAAATATTACAATACTTTCTTAACTTTCAAATATACACTACCAGTTACTTTTTTTTTCTAATTATATTAAAATTTATTTAATTATTGTATGATAAAAAATAACAATATGAAGTTGATTTATTTTTATTTTTAGTTTATTTAGTTGTATTTATTTGAGTTCTTTTTTCTCTGTCAAAGGCATTTATTTTGACATGTAACTTTTATTTAACAATAATTTTAAGCCTCTGGTGTAAATTTCTAGTATTTTTGTTGTGCTAAATCGTACTCGTGAATATTATTGGATGTTTAAATTTTCAATATAATCGGCAAGTTCGAAATAGTAACGCCGATTCCGTGAAAAAATGTTTAACGTTTTGAAAAGTCTGTACCATTGAACTTCATAAATTATTTAAATATAATATATGCTTATATTTATATTCTTCATATATCTAATGCTACAAGTATGGTCGAATGGTTTTTATTTCCAATTCGGATGATTTGAGGGGAACGAAAAGAATTCTGATGTCCGTGTTGTCTGTCTGCATGTCTTTTATGTCAATAACTGGTATGTGGTCGAAATCTTGTATTTTCTTCGATAAATCGACATTTTTCTTCCTTGATTCATAGCGAAATGGTTTAAACATGAACTTTTCTATGATTTAAAAACTGAAATGTAAATATACATTTTTATATAGGTTGAACAATATCTTAATGGATGTTAATTTTATTAATACATTCTTTTTTCTCGGAATTACATACTATTATTGGTTAATATAGCCATTACTCATTATTTATAATACCTATACATTTTTTTTAATTCTTTACATTTTTTATGCACTTAATTGAGTTTTATTGATATTATTATGATACTTTTAACAGCTGATTTTATACTTGTATTGCTAATCATCTTTAATTTATAGTTACGACAGTGGTATGTGTAGTAGATACCTATTTAATATGTTTTCTCATACAAATAGATTACTTTTTATAAACAATTTCAATAATTTAGAAAAGACATCAGTTTTTATTCACAATTTCTGTGTTTAAATTACGGATGAAGTTGGTCATAAAAATAGATTTTAACAAAAAAATCGATTTTATTCTTTTTTAAACTTAAATAGTAATACTTGTAAAACATTGTAAAAAAGTTGTATTAATTTAATTATAAAATATGAATAAACTTAATCATAATTTTAAATTTAAAGCCAGTGAAATTGTAGAGCTGCTTGTATAAAAATTGCACTGTTTTACAAATAATACTTCAAAATTAAAAAGAAAATAAAAATTAGTAATACTATTGATAATTAACAATTATAAATCGTTTTAATAATCACAGTGTAGTAATTACTTACGTTAACGACCCTAAAACACGTTTAAATTCTTTTTTATCACGCATTTAAATTTGAAATGATAAAATAAATAATTATAAATGCCTCTTCCCAATACTATTAATTATTATTAATAAGTTGTATATCTATTTAATATTATATGTATTTCCGTGTGTGTTAAAAATATTTTAAAAATTATTTCATAAAATAAAGATTTTTTTTATAAACTGTTTATTACTCGTATTAACTTTTACAAAAAACGTTTCATTTAAAAACAGTCGAATAAGATATAGTTAGTTTGTAATAATGATATCGATAAATACGATAATGTCATGGCATTGTCAAGTATAAAAAAAAATTATAAGACTGATTTAACATTTTATTAGTTAGTCCCTTATTATTATAACCATTTAGTTCAATTAGTACAAAATATCCTACCTAATCTACACTTTCATAATAGTGAAACATGTACATATTCACGGGTAATGGTATTTGTAATTCAAACGTCATTTTCTAAACGACCCCGGTCGAAGGAGCTATTGCAATATTGCAATTTAAAAGCAGCCACTCAAAAACTATGTTACACATTCTATATTGGTTTCGTATTTTATACTTATTCAAAATCAACTATGAAACATCAACATCACACCTTTAAATCGTGTTATGCCATGACTAATACAATTTGTGGATATACGTTGTGATATTTACTGTGTAAACAATGTTTGTTGTGTTTTTTTTCAATATTATTGATTTTTGACATTTAAGTACGCATCACGCATGTTTATTTTGTGGTTGTATTCCCGGCTTCTGAAAGGTATGTGTTAGCTTTATTACATTAAACGTGTTAATCGGTTGAAACAAATAAAATTAGACAAGTTGATTGGTATCAAATTAAATACTATAATTGCCTCTATATGCTGGAATAGGATAATAATGTTCTATTAGAGATTTTTATTATTTGTTCTATAAAATATACACTATTCTTTGATCAAGATTTTTTTTTTAATTATTCCCTTCAACATAATTTAGGTACGTTAACTTTTGATTTTAGATATTATAATGTTGTCTAAATTATAATATTTGTATTGAACTTTTTACTATTTATTTGCAAGAATTCTAATACAATTCAACATAATATCTATTCGGACTAAATATTAATCAAAATAGGTACAATCGTTTGTAGATGTGTATATACATGCTAATATATGTACATAATATGAGTACCTGTTATCAAAGTATATGTATATTTATCATCAATTACAATTTAAGGTTTTTTTTGTTTGTAGTGTCAAATATTTCATGTAAAACTCAACAAGCATTAATATAATTTATAGGATTATGTTAATTTATAGTATATTATTTAATGTATAAAATGTCAAATAAATGAGAATACGTGTAATGGTGGTTGTGCAAATGTTCATATGTTTCTTCAGATCACAATCAACAACAATTATTTGCAATCAATTATTGTGGATATTGAATTTTTCAATTTAAGCAATTTGTTTTTTGGCGGACTTTTTAAAATCTTATCGTGTCATCGATTTAGTAAAATGTATTACGCACTGAACGCTTTATGTGTACGTTATTAATTGATGCAACAATGCTGATCAATAGTCAGTAATAGAAAACAGTAGTATGTACCTATTTAAAAATTATGTTTTAATTATTATTAGATACCTATTATTGTAGTTATTATAATAAATACTATCCTGACGTAAAATATATTTAAAAATAAATTCAGCTTTATTTCGGGAAATCTCCATTTCAAAAGCGCAAATTAAATGCATGTTTTAAATTTGAGAAAAATACAGTTTGGGTGTGATCTGTGTAGAATTTGTTTCATTCCTTTGGTTAGGTAGTTATATATTATATTGTAGGAATGAAGAAAAAGCCGCTACTGTCGAATTATTTCTATGCCTTTGAATCCAAATCCGTGTTGAAAGTCGTTTATCAATCCTACAGAGTTCCCACCAATATCGCAGCGATTCCGCAGCTTGAGAATATTTTCCTCTCATCATCATGTGCCACAATAACTATATAATAGCGCGCATCGACTTTCTTTTTATATTATCATTTTTTTGGCTACGTTGTTTTGTACACTCATCATGTTTTACTGAATGTCCCAACGGTTGCCGGAATGTTGCCCACGCAAGCCTACCATTTTATAAACTCAGTAATGCGTTATAAAAGCGGCCAAGTCCCCGGCCTCGTCTGTGCAGCATCCATGCCTATGCGTTTCTAGCTGCCATGAGCTTTTTTTTCATATTACACTCGCCATAATTATAATTATAATGCACTTTTATCAGATGAATAATCGGATATATATATATATATATATATATATATATATATCATAGCCGTATTTACGTGTCTGGTGTCTGTGTCAAGAATCGACAAATTTAAATTGACCAAAAACTATATTTTGAAATGTTTTTATGAAGAGGAAAAAAAATGATTTCATACATTAAATACTTCCCATAATTATTACTTTTGACCAGATCAGCGGAGTAGTTCCAAACATGCCTATGATGAATAATATATAAAGTTCAACAGAATTAACTGACAATTATAATTATATGATAACTTTTGTTATTATCAATCTAATATTGTTTTTTTTTAATATTTAATTAGCAATAATCGCATAATAATTGTTAAAATAATGTATAAGAATATACTTACCTATACCTAGTTAGTTTGTCAATTACACATGTCAGGTCTTTCCGTTACACTCTGCACAATATAATATATTTTTACACCAAGTGCCCAAGTATAACGTATACGCAGTTAACAAGCTAGGGTGCATGATGTAGTATAGTATTCCGTCGCCAGTATCGTCACCACCGCTATGCCGTCGAGATTTTTCACGTGTTTAGAGATTCGGAAAATCTATATAAGTAGGGTCATTTTTTTCTCGACGCACAATAAAACGTATAAATCCTATTCTTGTGTAGGCGAGTAAAATGACGCACACATTTGTATATTATATTTGAATGTTAGTTCGAACAACGCGCAGTCGTAAATGCTGTGAGTGGAGAGGTATCGTAAATCAAAGATTTTGTTGCTCGTGAAATTTCCGCTCCACACCCGTGTACCGGCCAGGTTATGCGAGTTACGTAATTATATATTTTGTCGAACGTATACACACTAGCTACGACGCACAAAACATTCATAGTTTACCTACACATATTTAACCTACTAAAATACATAGATACCTACGATTCGTTAAATGAGCTACAATATTTCAAAGCGATAATTTAATTATTATAAAAAAAATAAAAATTATCATTATACGATGACAAGAGGCGTATGAACCGAATACGTCACTTTTCCATTAGTATCCGTTCATTTAGGTCATAGGCAAAATGTAACGTCCATTATTGCTGTGCAATGGTTTTTATTTCTGTATCGAATTTCCATGTCAATCAAATGGACATTACGATAGATTAAAATATTTTATTAATTACGACGATATTTTATACGAGCAATTTTTTTCTAACAGATGATAATATATTAATGAAAATAATATCGACATTGTTGGATCTCGCTATAGTTTTTACACATCAACGATATATTTAACAATAATCATTTTAGGAATTGATTCAAACAACACTTCCATTTAATAATATTAAATAATAATATAAAAAATAATTTTTTCTTATTATAAATAAATGAAGTAGGTACTTATATTAGGTATATATCTATTTAACAGACATATTATATCTGTTATTTAATTAAAAGCAGTTAAAAAGTTTATTATAATATATCATCACATACTATTGGCTTTAAGGTTTAATAACATACATTTTATTCTTAAAAAAATATTTACTAAATGTAATTCCTTATATTTTTTTTCGTTGAATTTATAATACACTGTAGAAAAAAAATGTTTTAAAAGTACTTACCTAGAAAATTGTTTCTAAGTAAACAAAACGAGATAAAACAAAATCGTTTTGCGAGCGTGAAATTCTACTAACTGGGTACCTATACTTACTATACTATAGCTACGATTAGGGTTAAAAATGAAATTGACTCTTTAGACAAAACGATTTTTTAGCGAAAATGGATGTATGCCATATCTAACATTTTAAACCATAAACGCGATCATACACTTATTTTTTTGACACGACCTCTTAAATTTCAAAATAACCCTCGAAATGATCATTTTAATAATCCAATGAAAACTGGCGAAAAACATTTAGACATGCCATTTATACATTTAATGTCGCTTTTATTGTCACCTGTTTAACTCAAATCAATAAAAAAAAAAATCACCACCGTGTATTTAATATTATCTATGCATGTTTGAGTGAAATATTTAAAACCTCCATGGCTCCGTGAATGCTTCAAAGCGAATTTACTAAAAAAATTTTTTATGGTATTATTAAAGTAGGAACCTATCTGGGTTTATTTATCAAAAAAAAAAAAAAAAAATGATAAAACTTTAGTGAGAAAGATGTAGTTCCACGTTTTAGATTAACGAGAAAATGTCAGGTTCAGTGGTACTTAATGTTGTTGATAGTTGTAGTAAGTTGTATAGTTCGAGAATAACAGTTAATTAATATTTATTAATTAATTATTAAGTTAAATAATTAAATACGTACAAAAATAATAAAAAAGTACATAAAAAAATTTTTATCTACCACAAACATAAATAAATAAAAACAAATTTATTTTCCTTGTATCATGTGGCCCTTCCGCGTATCACCATATGGCTTTTTGCATAAGTACCACAGTTATTGAGAATCGCTCTAGTCTATATAAATTTGTAATAAATAGTGTTTACCATTCACTTAAGTTGACTATAAATTAAAATATAATATAAAAAAATATAAAAATATATTATATAGAATATTAAAAATAAATGTTCTATACAGGTAAAGAATTTGTAATGTGTGTGTGTATATATATATATATATATATATTGTTATCATAATTGGATAACATTTATATGATTGATGGACATTTTTATGATATGGTTTTGCCGGGACCACACCAAAGTAATACCTAGTTAACATGTTACTACAATGGTTTTTTGTTTACGTTTTGTATAACCTTATATAGCCTATACATATAAGTCTTTAAATAAAACCTTCTGTTTTATAATATCATACAGAATATATTTTATATTTAATTAGTAGATAAATGTAGGTATTCATTTAATTCACTCAAACGAAGAATTTGCTTACCCTCTGCAGACATGTAATTTACATCCATATTCCATGTTCACCCCGATTAACATATTAATGCATCGAATATTAAACAAAATAGATTCCTGTTTGTAGCACTAAAAAACTAGGGATCAAAACAAAAATAAGACCGTTGCTACAATTCCAGATACCATAAGACTATACTGTTTTCAGATGACACTGATAAGTAACTCGTATGATAACATAAAATACATGCACACAAACTCATAATCGTATACATTTAATCAAATATTTATTATCACTACCTAACAAAAACACATCTTTTCTCAAATATATTTTATATATTTATATATATTTAGATGTATATGTATATATTGTATGTATATGATTTAGGTACATGTTTTAGAAAATCGAGTTTTAGGAAGATAGAACTTAGAAAATGTATGTTTTAGAATACAGTATCATATATACAATATATATGTGTGCACTCAAATTATCAAATTTGTTATTACACGTAATATGTTATAATATAGCACATTTTAAATAACATAAAAAAAATTCCTAATATTTGAATTGTCTTAATAGCCAAAATTATTATTTTAATTAACCGAATTATTTGAGATGTATGATAACCCAATTTATGAGATGAACTAATAATACTGATAAATTATACTGTAGTAGTGTTCGACATCAATTTTAGTATTTGTGTTTTATACTATAACATTTATCATAAAATAGAAAACTAGGAATATTTTTTTAATGCATTAAAATATTAAATGTACCATTAAGTTTTTTGGATTTAATACAAATTGTATTAAATTACTAATACAAAAAACATCATATTAACTTTACATTTAACTATATATGTTCCCTCTAAAAATTTTAATTTATAGATATTAGGTATGAGGCTGGCATCGTATTTTCCCGGTTTTCGTTGTTGGCTCAACAGGAAATCCGAAAAATACAATTGGCTCACTTTTGTGTTTTTAATTTAAATGCATCAATGGAAACGTTTGGACTTTGAAAAACCTCAAACGCGTTTTAAAAGTAAAAGAAATTTTTCTAATTTATTAGTTTAAATGCCCTGCAGATATTTTGTTTATCGTCTTATAAAAGGTCAACACTGATCTTGTCAAATAAGAAACCTTTTCATTGAACTAAATAATTTGCACGCAGACTTAATCGTGATTTTCTTTGTAAATCCGTACAAACACGCTCTCGGCTATGTATACACTTCAAGGCTCTTATTTTTATATTCTTTTGTCGGACTCTTTATGATCTCCGTCGTAGTTTTCTCGACCAGAAATATTCGATTTATTTAATACAGATTTTCACCTATATATAAAATTGTAATTTTGTAACTTATTATTTTAACCTTGGGCATTCCATTTGTGGTTGTGGTAGGGGTTTTAAAAAATATGAAACAAATTATGTTTTTTGTGTTTGTATAATATATACATCAGGAATGTTGGCTACCGGATTTAAAATTATAAATAGATAGGTCAACTGATGTCAGATCATCTTCACACTGGCGTCTAAACAAGGTGTATTCAGCATATTTGCAGCTCACGAAAACTGTTTCTCAAGTATTGTTACTATACGTTTCCCTCATGCGTGCACTGCAAAATATTTTTATCGTTCGGTTTAATTGATTAAACAAAAATGGTTAGCGTTTGCTAATTATATTAGATATATTCGTAACATCAAACAATACTAGTCACGAACACGAGACATCACGATATAATATCATACTATTATAATACAATATAGACTCCTTATGTACACCTATATCTAAACAGCAAACGTTTTTCAGTTATTGGATAGTAGTTTTAATACACGATAATCATTACGATTTAGCATTCTATATTGAGCGCTTCGACGTGAATTATTATTTTAATCAAAAGTACAAAATGTAAACAGTATTATTATTATTGTTGTATATTATTTTTTTAAATTGGAATAATTGTTAGATAGTAGAGGCGTAGCTAACACATTACCATTTATTGTTTCACGTCATTCAGTACAAAATAAGTTTTTACGAGGGTGCATTGTACTGGATCAAACGTAATTTGTATATTTTTGTTTAATATTATTATGTAGGTATACCTACATTTTTTTCCTAGGGAATAATATTTTAAAATTCCAAATAAGTGTATAATGTACACGAGTATTCATTACTTTAACAAAGATAAAGAGAAGGTGAAAGACAAACACATTGGCATAAAAACTAATTTAATTTGAGATTGAGCTATATCGTTGTATTCTTTGAAAATACCTGTAATAATTTGCTTGTATTCTGAGTGTTCAATCTATCCAGAAATCTAGCCTCTATTATACGCAATTTGGAATGTTATCCTTTAATTTCACCTGATAATAGTGTCTCTTTGATAATATTATTTTAAAAATATAAAAAGAAAAACTATTATATTCTTCAATTGAATTCTCTTTGTACAATCAGATGAAATTAATATTATCAAACCATGGCCATAAAGCTTTATATTACTCGTTTTCCATTCTTACAAAACTTAATAAAACTACTTAAAATTTAACTCTTTAAAATAAATAATATAATGTTAATACATTTTAAATTATATTTCCTTTCTTATCAAATTAAGAATTATTATTGCTGCATTTTTTGCAAATATATTAAATATCAATTTAGCATGTAAAATATTGAAATGTTAAGTTAATTACCTACCAAAAAAGTGTATCTCGTTAAGTTAAATGAACTGCATTGTTATTTTACTTACATATTTACTCAACACTTATGCATTGACTCAGGATTTAAACATATTATTTTGTGGGTGTGTTTGAAGTGGCGAGAAAATGAGATGTCAGTGAAAGTATATTATATTATTTTAGCACCATATGAATGTTGAAGCTACTGTATATTATTACTTAGAATATCCAAGATATGTTGTTGAACTGTACATTTTGTTGAGTATGACGTCCTCAAAGTAATGATGATGATAAGCCTACAGTACACTAAGTTAACAACAGCCCCTCAATGCCAAAAAAACAAACACAATAAACTAGCACGAAGTTGCCTTGACGTTTAAACCCATCAACGGGAAAATGGATGAAAAGTTTATCTAGGTAATCTCCAAACTGATATATTCAATATGGATTTACCAAAACGGTATACACAAGCTTACTAAATTTAAATAATGGGATTTTTAGACGTTAGAAACTATAACTTTGGTTTTTATAGTTTTTTGTTTTTATCTTTAGTAGTGGTAAACGTTATATTTTTTCTCTTAGATATTAATTGTTTTTTTCATTTCTGCAAAAGTTTTACTCGAAACGCTGTAATAATAATATTTGAAATGAACTCTTGAGTTATGTTCTTTAAAAGACTGAAATACACAAAATTTTAGTCATGAAATGAATTCTTTCGAAAAAGAATGAAAAATGTATAATTCATATTTGAATTGACACCATCTTTTCGTTTTTCGATAACTCGATAACAAAATACGCGCGTGCTTCAATTTTAATAAACAAAATTAAATATTTACTGCATACATATTATACATTAAACACAGAACACAACAATTTTTGAAATTTATTAATTTATAATGTGGCGCGGATATTTGGCGCTAAAAATATGTTTAAACTGATTGTAACGTATACTGGCGATTATAAAATAAAAATTGTTAAAAAACCAACGGAAATTTTATTATAGTATAGAAGGCTGCGACGCGAGAATCAGATAGTTTACTACTAATTCAATTGCATATAGTTTACCTTATACGTTGTTATACGTTATGTAAAATTATTTTGCATATTTTGTAAACGAGTGTGTAGTATAAAAATTTTATAGGTAAAATTTTTAACCAGAAATATCTGTTCATCGCCGTCGCATAGATATTTGAATACGATGAACATTTGATCAGTTTGAAAGTAAATATTATGATATAACATTGAATAATGAAATATGAGTATTAAACGTTTTCGATTTTTATCTTTGACGTAGTATAAAATATTATTATATTATACCCCTGTTTACCTGTATACACAAATCGATGTAGGCTTATGGCGAGTACTATTAATTTATAATTTATATATTATTGTCATGAGTTTGACCCATCATATATAGTAATGCGTGGTGTCGTTGTGGTGGTCGGTTAGATTGGGACACATATTTATCTTTGTAATGCAATTGCGATTCGATTAGTAGAAACGTTATATGGTTATGGTCGTATTGTATCTACTCGTTCAAGTTATGTTTTAAACATAAGTCGTTTGGAACGATAAATCACGAAAACAAGGTCGTTTTAACGGGAAATACAGTATTGTTATATATGGTGATAGGAGGAACAGTGTAATATACCAACGCGGAGACTATAATATTATGAAGATTGTTAACGTTTTTTTACGTGGGGACTAGAAAAACGTAAAATAAAAATTTAATTTTAATTATTAATCATAAAGCTGAATTCCAAATAGTGCTATGCTATTCATAGGTGCATCTAAGTGTGTCTACTGCAGTAAGTTTGACCCTATGAACTATGTAACCATACAGAATAGCCGGATTGAACTTTCAATAAGGCTTAATCAGCAAGGATCAGTAAGTTATTCAAATTTAAGTACAATATTTAATGCTATTTGGTTAAAGCAAACTTTGTTTTAATAAACCATTACTAATTAATTTAATGCTCGAATTTTAATATCCTAAAAAATATACAAAATTAGTTCATTTTTTTAGATTTATAGTATATAATAAATATTTTATAAAAAAAAAATGTTTGAGTATTGGGTCGTTTGATTCAATTTGAAACAAAAATATATAAAACTATTTTTTTTGTTTGTCATATTTCTGGAATTCGAATAAAACGATTTAAATCCACAAAATAGTAAGGGTAAATTAAAAAAAATGCATATTGTCATTAATCATTTAACTAAGACTCATAGACATAAAATCAATTAAAATCATATCATAAATATTATAGCTAATATTAAGAAAAATAGAACGTTTTACAAATATATTATAGTTATTTATAAAAAAAAAAACATTATTTTTATACTATGTAACTTTTTTTTTGATCATGCTTATTAATTATTTTTATTGTTACATAACAAAATATATATTTTTTTGAGATATTTATCAATGCAATAAAGCTATACGTTTTAGTATTAATTTCATTTACATTAATTAATATTAATAGTTTAATAAATAATTATATCAAAATATTTTAATAAAGATATTAAATTGCTTTAAATATTTTGTGAAAAAAACGGTGAAATATTTTTCATTCAGAATCATTTAGAGTTTCATAATAAATCATAATTATACATATGATAAAATAATTTGATAACAAATATGAGTGACTCACCAAAAAAACTGATTTACCTTTACTTGACAAATATCTGTATTTTTTTCTTCTATTCTGAATATTTTTAGTAAACTATATGAGATAATTGTTGAACTGCAAGTAATGTTGAAATTGTATGAATAAAATCCTTTTCTATGTGCATTTATTAGTGTAATATTTGTATATTTTAAGTGGTTGTTTATTAACACATTTTAGTGTATTAATAATTTGTACAACCAATAAACTATGAACTATTAAACCTTAGTAGATAAATAATATGTATAAATATTATTTTTTTTGTTTGCTACATTAATTTTATTATTCACGGGTACATACTACCTAATGCTTTAAATGTTTGTATGAATGTTTTTTTTAAACTGTTATGATCATTAAATTCTATATAATTATTTCTTAAAATAAAAAATAACCAACAATTAACTAGGTACATTATTTAGTTTATTTTGCCGAAATAATAATAATATGTAGGATGTGTCTAGGTTTATTTAATACTTAGTTACGTCATTAAGTATAAAGTATCACAAAAAAACTAATGAATTTTTTATATTATCTAAATATTATAAGTTTAACTATTAAGACTGATAACTTAATTTCAAACTCACTTCTGAAATACAAAGTTTTTCAATGAATTTTATTGAGAGTAAATAGGTATAATAATGTATAATGTGCAATGAAAATATTATTAATTTGTTTTGCGAATGTCTGTTAAATGATTTTCAATACTTTTTTATTTTATGCGTATTATTTGTACAGTCATTCAAGAGATTTCGGTAATTTTAAATTGAAATCGTTTTATTCAAATTTTAATAATTAATATTTTTATATATTATTCAACAATCATTTAATATATAAACATTGTAAGTACCGAGGTGATGTTAATGTTGCCAATACAAATAATATATGCTTCAATCATTGAACCAAATACATTTAATTTAAAAAAAATGTTACTATAAGTACGTAAAAAGTGTGTGACAATAATTCGTTTGGTCATAATTTTTTTTTTTTTTTTTTTATCATGGTTGTGATTTTGTTTACGTTATTTAATTGTGTCTTTTTGCGTTGGACTGGACAACCGTGATGTTCGATATATTTTCATATCCAAGTGCGTTATCTCACAATAATATATTTCGCTTTTCATATCGGTCACAAAGAGATAAACTAATAAAGAGAGAAAGAGGTAAAACAATATCAACAGCTGTAATGGTGGTTTGTAGGCGGCCATGAGCCATAAAGTCCTGAAAGGGCGCAATTCCAGAGAGCTGACGTTGACCTAGTTTCGAATACACAAAAAGAATGCGACAGCGGAGTAAATATACGTACAACATACATTAGCACACAACCACCCCCCTTTTGTGTACTTTCACTGGTTTTGTATTTTCGAAAGAAAAAATTAGTATTTATACAAATATAGTATGTATGATTTATATTTATTTTTGTTATTATTAAATCATAAAATCGATTTTTTTTCCAATTCTTATCATTATATGAATATATTGTATATATAGTATACCGTTTTAAATTCATAAATGCAATAAAAAATAGTTGTTAACTTTTCATCTCAAAAGAAAAAAATCAATTGTGTCTTTGTGTTAAGTGTGCAAACCATGTATAAATACTCGTTAATAAAATTGAATTAGTTTAGGTAGGTATTTAATTTTTTTTTTTTATATAATTTTAAAATCATAAAGTTCTTCAATACAAAGTTTGTCAAATATATTTCCAATTATTTTATCAGCTCGTTAAATATACCTAAGTTATTATTCTGAATAAAACAATAATATTTTTTTTTTTACCATTTGGAATTAACATTTTTCGGTATCGATGTTAAAATATATTTAAATTTATTTTTCATCAATAACATAAAAATAATTATTATCTGTATATTTCAAATGAATATACTATTAAATGTCAGTAATATTGATTAATACAATTATAAAAAAAATAATCTGCAGGATCATACAAAATCCAATTTAAATATTATATATCAAATTAATATGAAAACAATTAATTTATATTTACACATATAATGAATAATTGTTTGAATTACAAACGTAATTTTTCAAATAATATCTCTATAGCAAAGTCTGTTCATTTATTAACAGTTGTTGTCATTAAGAAAATTAATATCTATTTAGAACGATTGATACAGCTCGTAATACATAGTGTTCCAGTATAAAAATGTTTCACATCAAACACGATTTTCGAAAATATGCACTGTAATTATAGTGGGGACTGCAACACCTATGTTATCCCCACTGTTTCTTTAAAATAAATAAATTGATAGAACCAGTATATGTGGTTAAAACTGCCTCCAAATAGGAATTCTTTCTAGTTCAATCTTGCCTTTTACGTACTTGTTGCGTTATACTTACACATGCCTCACTATATCATATTATACGTGTATATAATAATATATACGTATATTGAAATGATCTCATAAGTTCAATAGATGCTTTCTAAAAAAATTTCGTCTCGACATTTGAGTATAATCTGTTGATTTCATAAATACTCATATCATTGTACGTATAATATATAGCATATAATGTTGGTTTTGTATAATTATTTGTAACATAAATATTTTCATGATAAATGTTACAAGGCGAGAAAATTTTAATTCCTACAATGATAAAAACACGCGTGGGTGTATGATGTATTTTCTTAGTTTTGATATTTATTATGTTTATAAAACGTTTTGCACATAAAAAGAAATATTATTCTAAACTTGTTACAAGTTGCAATACAAACATTTCATAATAATATTATCTTAAGAAAAACCACTGTTTATCTATTTTCTATTTGTGATATATTGTATACATATGTACATGTTTTGTTCTAAATTGGTTGATGTTTTCATTAGTACAACGTACTACGATAAATATCTTTTCGTTAATAAAATAAAAATAAAACCAGTTTCATTGAATATATCATAAATATTATATATTAGCATAAATATAAATATTAATTTTTTTACAAATTATAAATGGCATTGTATTAACATAATTAAAAATATGATAGCTGTTATATTACTTGTTTGTTGGTTCAATTTGATAGGAAAAAAAGTTATATTTTAATCTAAAAATTACAAATTACTAATCCTCTTTAGCTTATATATTTCAAAAAGCCATAATTGTAATTTAATATGTTATTAGGGTTATTCTGGATACGTTATCAGAATTACTCCATTCGTGGCATTCATAACGGCTACAGTAAAATCTTTTAATTCTTCATTTCAGTCCATTCATTTTCGATTAACGTTGATTGAGTAAAACCGTAGGTACATATGGTAATAATAATATTTTTGTTATAATGAGACATTTATCATAATATCGCATAATATTTGTATCGGCGGCCACAACACGTATTATTCCCCGTCGTATCTTACATATTGGTATGATTATTTTGTTTTCGTTTTCTATTTCGCGTCAACCTTTATTAGGTAGAAATTAGTTTTTATCCTTTGAGTTCATATAATAATTTTAATATCTGTATTATTATCAACAATTAATGGTTTCGCTACAGACACGATGACGCCGCTCTGGTGCCTAGTCAATATTATCACAATATAGTGACTAGCAAACGCATAGACATAATATATGACATTGCATTGTACAAAGTTCAACGAGACACAGACAACACAGAGATAAAAATAATAATATTATTATGATAATTTACATTGCTGTACAACATATATTATGTTATAAGTTTATAACGCAACCGAAGTTTGACGCGCCGCGGCGGGGTGGGTCGCTATTATCGTCCGAAAATTAATTCCGACCGATTTCCTTAGAGCGCGTCCGGTACGACGTAGTGTTGTGACAATGCGGCAATAATAATAAGCCCCAGACCGTTTAAAACGGCAATTATCAACGAGCGCGATGACGATGTATATGACCAGAACAACTTTCCACGATTAAAATACATCATGCTATTATTATTATTATTATTATCGTAATGCAACGGCGCCATTTTCGGCGTATCCGAGATTCTTCATCCGCATTTTTACAAACTTATTATTCGTAATTATTTTTATCACTGTTATCATTATTATATCTTATTGTTATGACGTTTGGTGCCCATTCGCCACAAAAATATATAGTTAAGTGTTGTCAAATGCTTGTTTTCTCGCCGCTGTGTGTCGGGTATATACCAACGTGATATATAAATAGGTGTAGGGTGCAGTGCTTCCTACGTGTTTGCAGTTTTGCACTCATTAAATGAGAACGCAGAGTAGTCATGCACTTGTGCGTGGGGCAGGATGCAGTGCAGTGACTGTTGTATTTCGTTTTCAAAAGAAAAGCCCCGCGATCTTTAACACGAGAATATAAAACTATTGGAACTTATATTTCTAAGAGGAAAAAAAGATAATATAATAAAAACGAAGAACGCACCACCTAGTGTCATTACAATACATATACCACAATATTTATAATAATGTTCACATGCGCAATACTCGAAATGTTGACTGGGAGAGTATAATATGTACTGCACGTTAAAAAAATAAAAACTGTTAGAGACGAAACGTTTGTACGGCAAAACGGTATACATTATGCTTATTGTAATTATATGACATCAACTGCTGATTAGTCTCGTGTGTATATTAAGAAATAATAATATAGTTATTGACAAGTCCACATGCGTAACAAGTCAACACACATTGTGCGCATTACAATAGTACAATAAAACAACGTTAAAATGTTTTGCGAAAAAAAATAACACCGTGGTTGTAGATATATAGGCGTACAGTATTATTGTTATATATTATGTAGGCAGTTAATCTGATAAATTTTTGTCTGCAGAAAATTTGTATACATTTCTTGTAAAGCTAATGATATTATCTACATACACTAAACTCTCGATTATCTGCGGAATAGAGTGGCACGACAACCACACTTAAGCGAATTCCGCGGTTAATCCACAAATTATAAATTGAAATAAAAATGCTATTATTATGTTATTAAAAAAATGTATAGTATATAATATTAAAAATATATGAAGACAATTATAGATAAGTAAAGTTTAATTTTTTTTAAACATTCATATAATATTTATAACATTTACATTTATTTTTTCTACAAAAACATATATTGCAGTACACAAATACTAATTTTAGTACTGGAGAGAACCACGGATAATCCGCAAAGCAGATAATCCACCCGCGGATGATCAAGAGTTTATAGTATTTCAGTATTTCATTTGGGGTAAACAGGAAAAATTAATTTTTTAAAAAAAAGTTTCCGAGTGAACCGAATAGTGTATACCTATTTTGGTCGATCAGTAACCATCATGTATTGGAGAATACAATAATATGTGGGAGTTATATTATATGATATAATAATATTAGTTTATTGATTTTTTTTTTTTTTTTGTTAAGTTATCGTTGTTTGATGATGTGCAGGTTTAATTAATTAAAACGCCTATATATATAAGCCATCCCGTTAACTTCTGTCGAAAAACATTACTATGCACGCACACAAAATGATTCCATATCCAATTAACTATAATAATATATAGGTAGGAGGTACCCTACGTGCATAATATGCTGAGTTTGATTTTTTTGTAAAATAAAATTATATACGTAAAACGTTTTTTAGTGTTTCACTCGCGATATGTAATTGGATAAAGTGTTGATTTAATTGCACGTGTTCACGTATAGGATTGCACATAAATAAATTAAACGAATTTTCGTCAAACAATTATATAAAATATATAGGTGAATTATATGTATTATGTTCCCGATACGATGCGTATATCAGCTACGTTACATATATATCATTTTAATGATATGATATGCGGTACACGGTCTTTATTTGCTCGTGCGTAGGTATGGCTGAATCAGATTACAACCGACAACCAACCAATTAATGTATAATACGTGTAGGTATATTGTTGTGTACAGTACGTATACGATAAACAATATAATTATTATATGTAAACATCGACGGCAAATATATATAATATAGTGGAAAATATGAAATCAATAGTACCTGTGTGTGTGTGTTATATTATTTGACGCTAAAGATAATGATTTTCGGTGGCTTGGACAGCTGTGGGTGTTGCGTGTACACGCGTATTCCGTATTATATTATATATTGATTATGCATACATATCTATATACGTCTAGCAAACTTTTAAGTCCAAATCTAAAGTATGTGTAATTGTTGTAATTACGTATATTATTATGACACCCTTGGGCATGACACACTATATGTACTCAGATAATGAACTGCATGTACACAGTCTCTTGTATATATATATATATATATATATATATATATATACGAATATACCTACTATATTCCCATTGTAGTATTTCCTTAACTTTTACTATCATATCATTAGGTACCTATACCAAATATAATCTAATACACGTATGTTAATCGTTAAACTTACACTGGTGCACAATATAATGCATATAATATTATATACAGATAATCTCATTACATTAGGTCTTGTGTACAAAATGGCCATGCGTATATCGATTCTTCCAATTTAGTATCGACTCCACCGGCTGTTTGTAATATCTACACATCGATTCTGCTTGCTATATTAATCCCCCAATTCTTACATTTTTAAAATATTCAAAAAAGATTTTCAAAATAATCGTAATAATTATTACAAAAATATTATAAAAATAATATATTCAACTGACAATGTTCATAGCAAACGTATAGTACTTCAATTTGGTTAAACTTTTTGAAAACATAATGTGGGAAAAAATAATTGACGGGTCCTAAACATGGTAATACACTATTATCTGTGTACACCATTTATATAATAATCCGACGAGCGCTCATTAGTCTTTCGAATAAAGTCAACTGATATAATACGTTATGTATATTATTTGTTATGTTAAACATATTATGACAGTAGTCATAATAATAATATAACGCATTATGCGTAATGCGTATACAAATATACCACCTTAACCACCCTTGCTGTGTTTTCTGGTACACTTGTTTCGGTTGCTGATGTAAATAAAAACCAAATATGTCGATCAATAAAATATGAATATTTGAAGAATACCGCGTAATTTTATCATGAATTTCATTTTGTATTGAGTGATATAATATCAAGCTGAGTCGAAAATGTTAAATTTCGATCGATTCACAAAATATTAACAATAATAATAGTAATATATATTTTTATTTTTCGATAATAATTTTTGTCCATGGTATTGAAATACTCTACGTCAGTGCGTTCATATTTTTCATTTTTTAAATTTAATTTATACCATTATAAACAAGATTTCCGCGAAATCTTAATATATTATATAATATTCTATCATGATGCGTACCTATATTAAGTACATATTGTGTACGAATACAAATGTTTATCAGAAGTAACCTACATATAAAGTCATTATAATAGTATAAACTATAAAGTATACAGTAAATATTCAAAATTGTTTATGTGTTAAATCTTATAAGCAACAAAACACCTAAACTACTATAAGTTAAATTTGTTTTTATATTTAAATGAAATGACTATACTTATTAAAATAAATAAATCTTGCTCGTAATATATGATTAAAGTAGAGTAATAATTAATATAATTTGTTTGTAGAATAATAAACTCAGTTAAAATCATAGAAGAAACAATTCCTAAACCATTTGCCCATTTTTTTTTAATTTACATTGTTTAATGTCATAATTATATAATATGATAATATAGTATTTAATTAAAATATTAATTTACTATTGGATTTATCAATATAATTATATTTATTGCTTTCCCTTAAAATTTAAAAATAAATATTTATCTTAATTTGTGCACTATAATAGATACATTTAATTAAGCTTAGGTAATTTTATTTTATTACATTGAATACGATGCATGAGATAGGTAAGCACTATTTAAAAAGTTTAAGTGTTTCACTATTTTATAATTTTTTGGATTATTAGAATTAATAAATTGTTTTGAAATAAGTTTTAGTAGAAAAAAAATATTATGACTTAGGAATGTATTGAAAACTGGCCAAGTGAAATTACATTTCAAAAACTCAAACTTGGCATGGCAGTGGCAACGTTTGTACTATTGATAAATGATTTTTCAAGAGCGCCATCGGTATACTGAAAAACGATACTTTTTGTGTTCTGATACGAGTTTTGTCATCAATCAACGCTGACCGAATAATAATTGATCATCAAAATTTCATTTCTGTCCATTAAATTAGTAACACAAACTCTTCTAACGCAACTGGCTGTCTAATTTCAAAGCACACATTTAAGAAATTCACCAATCAGAAATAAAACTTGGCAACTAAATTCTAAATATTTAACCATATGAAAATATTAAATAATATTATACCCGTACGCAGTACCTTTGTGGTACGCTGTATGGGCCATATATCGCACTGAAATCAATTTTTCGTTAATAATTGCATGTATATTCGATTACCAAATTATTGATTTTCGTATATTTATATTATTACTGAATTTTAATTTTCAAAATGTCGTTGCACATGATTGTTTTGTATTGTTTACTATGAAAATAAATAAATTGAAAAATTGAAATTCGAGTCCTTTGAAATATTAATTACATTTTTATCTTTTATTTTATTTTAAACGTTTTTATCGCATACTTGTTTGATTTAATTGTAAATTAAAATAATTAAATGATCTCTGAAGAGCTGGTTTATTTATGAAACCAATCTGAAGTCGAAACACAAATTTAAATTTAAGTCTGCATAATAATTAATATATGCAGTCATAAATGTTGCTTTCATGCATTTTGGTTTGCCAAATGTTGTCAACTAGTCTTGCTCTTGCTTTGCTTATTAATTAAATATATTTATAAAAAATTGTATGTTTTAACTGTAAATATTTGTACCTTTTAATTTGATTTTCTGTTTACTTGTATTAATTTGACGAGACATTTAAAAATAAAATGTGTAGATAGGCAAATTTTTTATCATACTAGTAAATTATATATATATATATATAGTTACTTACCTACTCAATAAATTAACGTATATGATGATTTGACTTAATGTTACGTAATTAATAATGTTTATTTTTTGTGAAAGCATTTTGACATATTACCGGTAAAAGAAATAATTCTACCGAAAATGTATCAAGAAATATGCATAACGAAATTATCAATCATGATTTTAAAATAATTGGAAATAACTTTACTGCTATTATTTATATTTATATAAATTTTTTGATTCTAAACATTTTTTTATGTTAAAATTACATTTTTTAAAACCTGCAAGATCAAAACTTTGCTCAAGTGTTTTTTAAAATAACTTTTTAATAATTAGTATAAACGTGTTTAGATTAAACGCGTCTGTGTTGTCTATACAATGCGTTGACTTAAACGGTAAACAGAAAATGTGTGTTGTATCATTAAATAAGTATCCGCCTGCTAGTGCAGTAGAACGTCAAAACGAATAATTTAGGTAAAAATGACAAGAATAAATAACTAAAAATTATGGACTAAAAATGTTTTAATTATATTACAAGTCTACAAAAAATATTCAATATTTATTTAATGCCTAGTCTGTATGTATATATTCAAAATTAAATGCCATTAATTATATAGGTAGGAGATACCTTTATTATTTTAATTATAAATTAAATAATTCTGAAGACATGTAAATAAATAACTGAACGACTGTTGTTCAATTCAAACTATATTATTTATTTTTACAATATATATAGACTAGCTGTCTCACCCAGCGTTGCCTGAGCCAAATATTAAGTTAAGATTAATCTGAAGTGATTTACATGCATTTAAACCACCTAGGTAGGCAATCCATCTGCGGTGGATTGCGGACTCCATGATGTGCGTAAATGAGTGAAATCAGAATTAGGTATGAAAAACATTGCGACGGTTGCCCGTGCCGAAGATTTGTTTTTTTTCTATAAATTTATTTACAAAAATATGTATACGATAATATATTCTTACTAATTATAATAGTTATAAATACGTAACCATTGACAACCTTATAAATAAACAGAGATTGGTGGTATAGCAACCATTTATAAACAAATATTTCCATCGTAAATCTCAAAATCCCTGTTTGAGCACTTCTCGGGGTTGTGTTTTTTCAAAATTTTCTTTCGTAAAAACTATCTCCTGGCAATTACGAACAATTGAAAAAAAATTTGAGCGAAATCGGTCCAGCCATTCACACATGATGGCGTGACTAAGGGAAATAGGGATGGTGAGCCACTCTTTACACCTAGAGGTATGAAAAATAGTTTACATCACTCTCTGAGACCTACTTAATATACATAAAAGATTTCATGAAAATCGGTCCAGCCGTTTCGGAAGAGTTTGGTAACAAACTTTGTGACACGAGATTTTTATATATTACATATATATAGATTTCGTTAAAATTGTTATACCTTATATTAAGTATAAGTACCTATAGTCCGACATACCGTTAAAAAATATTTTAATATAATATTACCTTGTTGATGATCTGAGTACAGTTAATAATTTAATACACAGTCACAATCGGAACCAAGAAAAACACTGAGTCCTTGAAATATATAGATACGTTAATTATAATTTTACAATGTAACATCACGTTTTACGCAATGTTTTAAAATATAGCAATATTCGTTACAAACATCAACAGTGTTAAATTTATATTCAACTGATATTTTACGTACAATACATCATCGAGACAATTGTACAAACAATGTATAAATATTTAGCTGCAAAGATCAAAACTATTATTAATAATAACGATTATCTTGATTAAATGATTACAACGGAATATAACGACAAAAGATTAAAGTTGTCAAACCCCAAAGTTAGTAGCAGATAGCTATTTAGTAAAATGTCCAATGCGTAATTTGATCTCAGCTTGATCTCTTTATTCAATATCATTTTCTGAGTTAGTTATAAACGTAATTCATCGTCTAACAAAATATAAAATTCCAGAAATCCTATATTGTTTGATTTATGTAACATACAAAATGTATTATGGCTCTAATTTCATTAATCGTAATAAATTGAATGATTTTCAATGATGATCATTTTTGTATTGATTTTTTAAATAATTATTAAGTTAATTTTCATATTAATAGAATATTAATTAAATGATAATGTAATGTGGGGATAAGAACTTGTTATGTTATTAACTATGTATATTTTGTCTTCGTTCAACACCCTAAAACATCAATACGAATAGGGATTTTCAATAAAAAATGAATAATTCATTAATCATCAATGTCTTTCCCATTTTAATTAGTCCCGTCATGTAGCATTGTGTTGAAAAATATAACAGATTGATATTAATGAATCTATTCGACTTTTATAAAATAATGTATTATTTGTTTTGATTGAATTTGAAAAAAAAATATTGAATATCGCGGCCAGATCATTGTGTATTAAAAACGAAAGCAAAAATATATAAACGAAATTCGAGCCTAACGATGTACTTGCAGGGCTGTATGTGGATGACGGATTGTTGTCTGTCCGTTGAGTATTCATTAAAGAGCCGCGTGAAAAAGCTCGTATTTTTTCCCTTCCCGGAAGTTCGGCGTTATGCACCCACTAAGTCGACCACTCACATTTACCGACTATATAGTGTTGTATTCGTTTTCTTAAGGGTCGTTCGCCAAAGATTGATGATCTAGAGATAATACTTGATGGATCATTGTTATTAAAGCTTTTTATTTAATTAAAAACCGTAATTATTGATATCGCCGAGCAATATCCCAAAGAAATAAGAGACTTGCTTCACTACAATTATTGTCAAAGCAAAGCTTTACTGTTCGTTTAAATTTCCTATGTCCGTTAATTGAAATTATAAACATTACATCTAGTTTGAAAATATATATCAAATTTCAGCTATATGGTGTAAAAGCGATGCCAGCCAAATTATGTTTGACCATGAAACACTAGATAATTGTATTTATTAAAAGGAAAGTTGTAATATCAAAATAATGTTTACTGATTTGCTTAGTGATAACACAATTATTTTTTATAGTTAGTTTATTATAATTTAGCCTAATTATTCTTCTACAGCAGGGTCATATTAAATGTCACCATTTTTTTAGCTATTCCTATAGAACATTTTGTTGAGAATATTTCTGATGTAATTTAACAAATGACTTTAATTTCCTCTTATATACAAACATTTTACATGATCGTTTGATTCAAATTAAAAAAAATTGTTTAATTGTGTAAGACACTTTTTTTTTTTTGTAAATCTACACGAAGATCGAAGAGAATTTTGTATTAATATAATGTAGGTATACTTCTTGAAAACAATTTGTAGGTACGTTTTATGCGTGGTTTAATGATAAAACAGTTGTTTGGCTTACGTTTTAATTGAGTGTATGTATGTAATGTATATATTACTATTGTATCTACTTAATGTATTCCTTTAATATGTTTGTTTTTTAATTGCCAAGTTATACCTAACATTAAAAGATGGCTGATTAAAAATTAAAAAAAAAAAAATAATAATTATTCATAGAATAGTAGGTGCAAAAATATTTTTTTATCCCATCGTACACTCTAGGCGGCAAAAGAGACGTTTGTCTCGAGTGAAAATATATACGTATATTTCATCATGCTCAAATAGTATTGTGTTGACATGGAAATGCAGTGAAGTAGATGTACTGCATGGATAATATACCCTGTAAATTATGAAATGAACACGTACATTGATACATTTGTATTTCCATGTATGTGAGATGTTAGATTTACAGACGTACATAAATAAGTTTCAAACAATATATGAAGTCAACTTGCGCGACGTGAAATAATGAAATGTCTAATCACCATGTGGCAAATGGTAAAGTTAAGATAGGTGCCTATACTAAAGTTTCTATAGGAAGCGAAATGAGAGCCTATGCTTGGAAATTTTGTCATTTCGTATTGCACTTCTCTACAATACAAACTTCTGTAAGTCCGTTTCTACTAGTGTAGTTAAAACAATATTGTGCATAATATATATAGTATAATACGTTTGTATAGGTATGTGTTAAAAAATACTACAACATCGTTAAACTATAAATTAATATAAATGACAAGTGACCTACTATACTATTACTGCGAGTACCTACTGTATAATTTTATTTTATAAATAATAAAATTATTGTTGATTTGCAGTCATATCACTGTTATACTTCGTAGGTAGTTTATATTTTGTAACTCCGATTTTATTAGATTTAATTATCCTTAAAAGATTTTTATAAAACTAGTATGAAGTATGATACTGTATAAGGTTAATAACGTATATATTTATATAATATACCGAATACGCCTTCTCTTATATTTTGTCACACTGCAGGCGACCAATTACATTACAATTATTGTTGTTATTAATAGTATATTAACGAAGAAAGTTTCAATTTATAAGTACACGTTTAGTTTCAATACTTCAATATTTTTCCAGGAGTAAAATCTAATTAAAAAGTTTCAATTGAATTATCGATTTATCACCAAATTTGAATCATCGGAACTAACACATATATATACGTATATGTTATCCGTAACCCTACACATATTCCATAAAATTGCACGTAAAATTGCATGTGTAAAATGATCTCTCACACAATATATTCCATTCAAATACAATCAAGTGAACCTGTCATTATGCACATATATAATAACTAAGATATCTCTTCAAATGCTTAGACCTAAAAATATAATGTATTTCACGTATTGTGTACACCTGTAAATTATAATATCATATACTTTCAGTAGACATTACTAAATGAGAACATTTCTCAGGGTTATAAGCCTATATGACACGTTATATTAAAATGAGTTGTTGACGATAACGATAATTTACACTTATAGAATGAGTCTTGCTAAAGTGATAATGGTATTTTTTTCCAACAAAAATACATATTTATAATATTATATTTTTAATTTGTTAGTGATTTTGAATCTAATAGCGTGGTAACTAAATTTACTATATGAGTTAATTGGTATCACAGAAACATATATAAAATTACCAAACATAATATTGATTTTTAGTTTTTTTCGTATTCTTTTTTAGGTACTTAATGATACTTAAAAGTTTTTGGTAAGTTTAGGTCTTTCGATCGGAAATTTGATTTAAAACTTTTGAGTTATAAACAATTATTTTGTAATTAACCCCCCCCCCCACCAAATGTTTATTAATTATTATTTACCGCAATAAAAAAATAAATGACTTTCTAAATTAATGAAATTTTTCAAAACATTCTAAAGGCGTTAGTAAAGACTGTCGAAGTTAATTTGAAATATTGATACAACACCCACCAAAGTGGCATACTCAAATAAAAAAGGTATATTATTTATTTATGATGTAGGTACTTTAAATTCAATTAATTAAATATTACCATGATATAGTTTAATCACGGCCTTTCGTTATTGAGTATAATTGTATTAATACATTAACATCAGTTACTTAGTGATAATTTTTGTTATTTTGTGTCTTTAAACATAAACTCGCATAACTTATTAAAATTTAATTTCAGTTATTTTACACAGTTTATATTTCAAAAGTAAAGAAAACTTAAGACGTATTAACAGCCATAGTTTAAAACTGAATTTTTACAATGATAATATACTTTTCAGATGGGATCACTGTGTATTGCTTTAGACAATATAGTACCTATACATGATACATCTTAAATATATGTTCAATTTAAACTAATTTAAATGCAATCACACTACTTTATATATACATAAAAAGAGGGATGACATTTTGAGATTAAATTATTTATAATATTTATAATGTGTGTGTGTTATATATGTATATAACAAGTTATATTATATTAGTAATATAAAGAAAATACAGTGAAAAACAATATATAAATATCAAATAACTATATAAACTTAAAAATATAAAAATATAATATAATTAAAAATATAAATACAATAAAGTAATAAACATAGATTGGAGAAAGAAACAATGAGGGAAAAATACGATAAAAAATATAAATATAAATAAAAGTTAATTAGATTAAATATTTGAAAAATTGAACAGGCAAGGTAGTATTAAATAAATTTAAATATTTAGTTGAATTATCTGCAGATATAAAAGCATATTGTCATTTGATATAATAAATGTATTATTATCATTATTTATTATTTTTTTTTTAGAATAATATATATTTTTTTTCTAGGTATGTAATAGAATCAATTCTATCAAAATAATTTGAATTTTAACTTATTTATTTATTTATTCGTATAACAAGTATATTAAATAACCAACTATTTTAATAAAGACTTAAACCGAATCAAAAATAATGACGTTTCCTCAGCAGTTATTTAAATTTTTTTCCTAATTGATTTCCGACGTTTTAAGACATTTTTTGCAGCCGATTAACCAAAATGGACGTTTGGTTAATTCCACAGCAACACCACTGACAATTTAATCAGACATTTAATGACTTTTCTTCTGTGGGTGAGTGAATATTTCTAAGATTTGTATACTGCGCATAAGTGTGGTGGTTTACGTTATTTATCAATCTTATTTTGGACCCACGTCAGCCGAACACTACACAAATCGATTTTCTTGTACTTTTCCTCGTTCGCTTTTATACCGATACATTACACGAAAAAATACTTATGCATAAAAATATGTGCATTTTTTTCACAGTAAAACACAAAAGGTTCCGTCGCCACAAATATCTTTGCTCGCAAAGTTTCTCTATATTACGATCGATCTGCAGTGCAGGATTTGGTTTTTTATGTTTTTATAAAATATAAATTATAGTATATCTACGCATTTTTTAATTTAAAAAAATTGTACACAAGTTCTCATTTTATTTTCTATTTTTTGATTAAACCAATTTCACTTTGTTTGGAAACACAATCGCAGTATTATATTATTGTTTCAGTAATAATCTTAAATTATAACTTTCAAAATTTAGAAATAACTGTGATGAAGAAAAGTTATAAAACTTTAAATGTCTAAGCAAAATTTGAGTGAAAAGAAAGACAAATGTTGTAACTTCTATTTTCATAGATATCCATTTAAGACCAATGTCGCCTACATAATAGTTGTAGAATAGTTTCCAAACTCTACCAATTTCCATGAATATTTATAATAGGACATACGGAAAAAATATATACATATTTTTTATAATATTTTGATTTTTGATATAAATATATATATTTTAATTATACTTATTCCCATCGTGCTAAATTTAATAAAAACAGTAAAAAAAAGACTTGTAAAATGTTATTGTGAAAGTATTTTTAAATATGGTTTTCATAATTTTTTATCTGGGCATTAAAATGGTAAATAACATTTTAAGTTGTCATTTATTACATAATATTATTATCATTAATATTTTAATGTCCATAAGCCGTTAGACAATTTTATTACCTTTGCGCCAGTTTTTATATAGTAGTTCTCACCTATCTATATTATACACAGCGTCGACCGTGAAGGCGGAGCTAAGATACACACTTTTCTTGTCCTATTTCTAATCATACAACTTAGTAGGTAACGTAGTAGCTTAAATCTTTTAATAAATAATAACGTAGCGGTTGTCAATTTTGTATGTTGTACATTTGTATTTTTACACGTGTCAATATTTTTTAAAGACTTCTTAAAAGTGTATAATATAATTCCTTTACGTTTTAACGCATTCTACTTAAAAACACTGCAATATCGACTGTGCCACTCGTTATATTATTGTCAACTATTTAAAACCTTTATCGTAAACTCTTACAAAAGCATTTTGATTATTTCTTACAACACAATATGTGTATATTATGTATTTACTTTTAATCATTATTTTCGTGTATATTTTCGTTATTTTATTTGGTTTCTTTTCAAACAACACCTACGTTTGGCATGCTCATATTAATATTTGAATATTATGCCTCCCACTGTGATAAATTTGTTTTTTTTAGCTCATATGACGCGCAAGGTTAAGCTTATATTTGTTATGACGTAGACATTCGTGATATTTTAAAAGCTATCAAAGCGTTTAAAATTTATTTTCGAATTTTAAACAGCAAAACACAATATAATATTATATTTATGTAATATCATACAACTCGTATAACCTTGTTTGTAAATTATTGTTCACATAAATCAATGATACGAGGATCATTTTTGGACTAAACAAAACTTACGAAACCTTTTAATCTCATATTAACATTTTTTTTTTTATTTATTTTAATTTAGTTAATCTTTGAGTGAATTTCAATACCTAGGTATACAAATTTTTTCTGTAGTACAAAAATGTAAAAATGATGAACACGTAAAAAAAAGTGTAAATATTAATGTCATTTACCGAAAATATATAAGTATATTAGTTTGTTTGTGTATAATTGTATGAAATTCAAATTTCATCTATATTTTTAATTTTCAATTTTACTCTTCACTTTTTATCTGCTATGGCAATAAATTGTTATAATGTTATTTGACCTATATTTATAAATAAATATGAATAAAACCATTTCAAAATCAAACAATTTACCAATTATTTTCAATTGTTTTTTTTTTTTTTTTATACAGTTGAATTAATTGTGTTTATTTAGTGTAAATTGAAAATAAGTGTAAAAATGTAATAATTGTATTATATAACAATAATTTAGTATATATTGGGCAATAGTCTCACAATATTACCCTTTAAAATTATATTTTACTAGAATTTTAAGGTCGTTGTTCAAAAATGACGTGATCAATGAACAAAGATAATATTTCATTTTGAATGAATAATATAATAAAGACATAAACATGATAAATCCATTGTAATGACCTAGATTTTTAAATTAAAAAATATACATCGTCCAACTTTAGAACTAACAAATGGTGATTGTCCAGTATTTTGTATTACTTATTGTAAGTTTGAACGGAATTCGTTACCTACTATTATAAATCTAAACTAAATTTAGTCATCGAAATATCACATTTTGTTGTGACGAAGAACTATTATTCATCAAGTTGTAGTCATATATTAAATAATTCAGTTTTTTTTTTTTAAACAATGTCTGTGTCTTTGAAAAAATACATGTCAACTATGATATATTGTTTTAATATAAATTTCAGTCAACTGTAATTTCAGTTGTTTCTTTACAAACCAATTGAGCTAATAAACATTATTTTTAATTATTCATGTAAACAATGTTTTTCTCCAACAATTTATATAAGCTAACCAAACAATATAAATGTTTGTGCGTTTGTGGATTTTTTTTCCGTTCCGATACCAAAGTCCAATTTTTTTCATACCGTCGTCATCGTTTCGGTTCCGATGATATGATGTCGAGATTTTTTTTTATCACTCGTGAAATAATATGCGCCGCGGAAAAATACTTACACAACAAGGCGGGAGAGGACACTTGGTGGCCGATTGCGCTCGATCGTAATAGGTTACATAATACAAAATTCCGTACACATATTATTACAAGTACCCGAGGTACTATGCAATATGTGCCCTACAAGGGTATAATGTGTATGCACGCAATGGGAATGGGGTAGTTTGCGTGAATGTGCCGTATGTGTGTGTGTGTAGAGTGCATCGTGTCAAACAGTGTATATGTATAATATTATATGTGTATAGTTGTATAATCGACCGATAGCAGATTTTCCGCAAAAACAGCACGTGGAAGTTTATAGTATATAAACTCCGCGAGAGAGGGTGAGGAGGAGGACATAGTGACCCGCGGAAACTGGGTCATAATATAATATAATATAGTACAACTGTATTCTTCCTCCCGGAACGGCCGGAAGTGCCCCAGAGGCCGAAATTTCAACAATAATATACTATTCGACCGAGTAATGAACGTGCACGTACCTTGTCTCAACGCAGCACGGCTGATGGCGTTTCGAAACGACGACGACGATGATAATAATAATAATAATTATTAATATATATAATTATTAATAATAATAATAATTATTATTATTATTATATGCTCTCCTGGAAAACGTTTTAACGACATACTATACGTTTCGTGCGGGGGACGAGTGTGGTATATGGTTCTGGTCGAAATCCCGTCGACATTAATCGCCGAAATACGACGACCGCTATGTAGGTATTTGGCGCGTATCCAATATATAAATTCGTATAACCATCATTTAGTTTTCTTCGTATTACGGTGTAAACACATCATTATGATGGGGAATTAATTAACGAGCCAATAACTACTGTACGTCGTCTATGCTTTGAGTTATCGGTTATTTCACCGCATTTATCAATAATATTATTATTTATCTTTTCAACCCGTAAGTTGGTCTACGCAACTCAAATTCTGGTCGGCGATTGCTCGCATTTGTTTCTCAGTCCCTTAAACGTTTTGAAAATATTTCAGGGTGTCTATAAGGGCTGCAATAATATTATCATCGATAAATATATTTTACGTCATCTTAAAAAAAAAATATTATTCCAATAATATCGTTTCCAAAAATATGGTGTATTATGAGATAGCTGTAAAAAAAGGTCGTATCTGTCGTTATACCCTAATAATTGTAGATTTACAATATAATGTTGTGTACCTATTCGCTGGTTATGAAAAAAGAATGACTGATGTTATTTATCGCCGCAGCTTTAACCCCTTTCTCTCCCACCACCCTCATACCCCATATCGGTACTTCCGGTACTGACCATCAATCTTGCCGTCACTCTATATTCGTGTATACAGGGTGCGTTACTTTGGTTTGATAATATTTTATAGATCGAAATATGCCGTGCGCATAGCCTCAACCCTATACACGGCCAAAACGGAAAACCACCACGGTCCGCTTTGTGTAATATAATAAACACGCATTTATATATATTATATATATATAACCACCGCAGTGCCGCCCCTGCGTCGAAATATTAAATTATAAACCCACGTCCCGAAAACGTGTGCGAATTCCAGATCAGACATTCCACTCAACAGACGGACGTATATAATAATAATATAGAATATCGTTCGGCGGCAGCGGCGACGGGTCACCTCGGCAACGGCGACGATTTTCTTATTGCATTTCTCGTGACGGATCTCGGTGCGGCCAAAACCGTGTCTTTATTTTTCCTTTTTTTTTGTCTCCAGATGATCGTTTCTTTTTCGTTTTCGTCTTTTCTCAGTCCTTTATATTGTATATTCGATTCGCCTCCATTCCGCTATTGCACGTTTTTATATGGGTCCTTATCTCGCGTTATTTATTGCCTCGCCGCTGGTCGATGGCGGCGACCACTTTTCTTATTTTCACGTCGAATGCGTTGCTCTTACACGCGGCATGAATATTTTCCGCGGTCGGATATTAGTGAATGTTTTTTCTTTGTTCGTTTTGTTTTTCTATGTTTTTTTTCTCCCCATATTAATACCAAAGAAATATGTGAGCTGAAAAAACATGAAAATGTTCATCGAATTTTGAGATTATTTTTTACATTTGTAGAATTAATCTCTCCTGAAAAATCTGTTGTCGTTGTTGGTGCTGACAGTGTTTTTATACATCTTTATATGAATATACGATCAGTAAAATTTAGTAAGTCTTACATGGTAAAACGTAGTCGGTAGATTTATGAACAATGCTTGTTTTTAAAGAAATAAGTAGTTTTTACTTTGCTGATTTTTTTTTTTTAGTAATAAGCCATTTTAAACAGCTTTACAATACATTATAAAATAACCGATTCCTCATGATATAAATTGTGTACGATTTCGTTATATTGAAGATTTTTATTTATATTAATTTCATATTGAAATTTGTGAGTTTATTTTCTTTAACAAAATATCCGTTTAATTTTCTGTCTTATTTGTACCTTTGCTGTTTAGTTGTATTAGATAATTTAAGATATACATTATATTTCTGATTCTGACATTATATGCGAATGAGGTTTTGTACGTTATTGAACAGTAAGAGTATATTACTATCGCCGGCTTAAAAAAATTACCTTTATATCAAGACATATAGTTGATTTACATATTTTAATAAAAACATAACGTCTTCCAATTGTGGTTGAACGAAATAAGTATAATGATTAATTTTATATCCACGAGTTCTTATAATATTTCTTATTTAAAATTCATTGTACCTAAAATAGGAGGTATCTATGTAATTATTTTACTTAAAATAACGTTAACATTGGATGATGGTGTTTCATTATAAGCTAATGTTTAGCAACTGTGAATTTAACTGAATGCCGGATTAAACGGTGTAACAGTGTTGGTAAGCGTACTTGTAATGGTTTTAAAAATGTAAAAAAAACTTTACTTACTTTGTACTGTAGCCATTATATTTCATTATTTCAACATAATATTATTACAACAAAACAAAATCAAATGCTTGTTCCGACATAAACATTTCCTCACTGTAAACGAACGTATGATTATGAGTAACATCGATTATACATTAAACCCTTTGACTCTTTCACACATGTTCAGTTCACTGTTTATTTACTCAAATATTATAGGGTAAACACTTTTTTTTTGATGTCAATCAATCGACCGAAAAGCATAATAAATGTATCATAATACTATAGTATAGGTATCTACAGAGTGTGGTAGTCAGGTGGTTAAAGGATATATTATTTATCATTATTGTTTTAGTTTATTTTTTATGTCCATATAATACGCATTACATATATATTTTATATTTTTTTATTAATATTACCTATCAGTCATATACTAGACGTGTGGCGTTGTCTCTGACCTGCGCACTTCATATTTTAATGTTATTGAATTATCATACCTAAACCGTCGTGGACTACTATGTCTTTCGTACCTATAATCTACTTCCGGTATAATTAATAATAATTAGGCCTTTGGGAGTGTTAATGCAATTATGACTTTTACCAGTTAGCATCGTCTAAGATTTAGGACGATACTTTCCTAACTAAAAATGGGTTTCAACAACATACTATTCTAAACAAAATTAGTATTTATTTTAGAGGGTAGTTTTTGGTAACTGTTCATAATTTTAATTCGTTTTTAACTATTTTTTACTCATTGATAAAAATATCATGAGTTAATAATTGTTGGTTTATTATTGTGTTTATAATTGTATTTTTAATTTACAATTTATTTGAGCAATTTATCTTTGGTACATAAAATCCAATCAAATTATCAGTGGATATATTTTATTCATTTTAAAAATAATTTAAGTAATTTTAACAATTTGAAAGATATTTTTAGTATTCATATTTCCTAGTCATCAACTAATTGTTTGATGAACATTTTTGTAGGTTTTTATTGCGTTTGTATTTTAGGCATTAACATCCAGCCTCTAAATTAACAATAAAACGTACACTGTGTTCTTGCATTTGTCAATTATTTTTTTAAAGTTGAACTTTTTCTCAAGCTTTTTTTTTTCACACAGGAACAAGAGCAGGGAAGCGACAGCCAGCACGGAGAAACAGACGAATTCTTCCAGTCGGCACCAACGTCGGGTCCGGCGAGTCACGTCCAACAATCGATCCGTCGAAGAGGTGGAATATCGGCCGAGCACGTTTCCGAAGAGGAAGCTACTAGCTATGTCAAGAAAGTAAGTTGCGCACGGCGCCAAAATGTTTAAACACATTTAAAAAATGAAAGCGAAACCACCTACATGTACGTCATTTTATTATAATAATATAACGGAATCAATTTTGTCACGAAGGATTTGAGCAAATGCAATGATGACAATCAAACGAATGTCTCCGGTAGTATATCCCCAAGAATAACCTCCACGTGATATATTATTATATTTTATTATATAATATCTTACATATTTGGCATACACATTTATATATTTTAGTGCGCGTGTTAGGGCAAAGTTTGGCTGAATAAGTATTTAGAAATCGTTGACCACGAATAAAATGTTGCTTTAAAAAAAATTAATACACAATTAGATTAATTATTTTGGCATATTGCGATACCTCACTCATTTAATATTCAAAACTGTATTTTATATAATTGAACGTTATACGCCAAATAATACATACTATTTCGCAACATAAAACACTCGTAAAATTTTATCGATCTTGTTAACCCATCGTTCAACATCTTATTTGTATACGTTTTATAACAGTAAACATAATTTGAGAATGTAATTTTTCCTGTTTAAAATTTAATGTACTATAATTAATAATCTATGAGATTCGTAATGCAGACCATTGGCTACGAAGGATTTTACATTCAAGGTTATTGCGGTAGTTAATGCAACATCTGAAATATTATTACGTCGAAGGGAAGGGAAGCTACAATTGTGTAGAAATATTATGAAAATAGATTAATTTAAAAATTTATTTTACAGGTATTTGAAATTTTTAATCAATTATTAAAATCATAAGATTTGATTAGTAATATGTTCTCATTATACCTACCTATTATCTAGTAACTAGTGTCAATAACTATCGTTGGCACTTGGCTATTTTAACCTCATTTTACATTCTAATATTACCCATTTGCGTGATAAGTAATAATAATAATAAAAATAATAATAATTATTAAAGTACTATCAAAGGTCAACTATATATTGAGATGACTGGTATTTATTATTATTATTAATATTTTTTTTTACTTCGAGAGTGAAAGTATCACACTCATTCAATCGCTGCAAAAATAAACGATATTGATATAAGACATATAATTTTCTGTATTATTTATATTGTTGACCTTTATACTCAATTGAAATCATAAACTGCATTGAATTATCTATGATTAACGTCAATAAATATTAATTGCTTGTAATTAAATTTAAAATAATTTGAAACCGATAATTAATATGAAAGTAAAATATAATATTAAATATGACTGTCGTTCAGAATTTAATGTAATTGTATTATCTTTGTCTACCCATGCGTGTAGCATATAAGCAACTTTACAATCCGTTTCATCAAGCCAAGAGTTCAGATTAAAATAAATATATCTATATTTATTTGAAATTTGAAGATTCGAACATTATCTATGTTCACTTATTTGTTTTATTCATGTTTTTATTTCGTAACTTAAGATAAATACTGTTTGTTTTTAAATTTTAATCCTATGACATTTTTAAGTTTATTATTTTGTCAAAGCGAATACACGTCATAATAACATTAGTGTAGAATTCTAACCTGTGTTCATATCCTTTTATTTACATTAAATAAATTTTCTTATTATTCACTTTACCCGCCCACTGGACATTTGTTTGAATGAATTAAAAATAAAGAAATACATTTTTAAAATGATGAATATTTTTCTGTCACGTTAGACACCGAAATTTTTTGTAAGTTTCTTCAACGTTGTATAATAATTAAATCGTATTTTAATTCTCGTACAAAAAATAAATGAAAATATCTAAATTTAATGTGTTTAATTCTTTCAAATTCATACAATAGTCTTCCTACACATGTTTTTGAAACTGCTTGAAATTAAAAACCAAAATCTACCTACTCAACCAGCATTGCTCTTGTACGTTATTATATCAAATAATATGAACTATAACTGTACATTATTGTATCAAATAATATAAACTATAACTAACAAATTAAGACTTCACTTAAACTTATTCTTGGAGGGGGATACATTTCTCGGTAGTTTTGATTATTGGATAATACATTCTCTTTAAAACAATGCATTGACGAGAATTTTCCAATTATATTTAAACTTAAAAACTAAATAAATAATATAGCTACATATTTTACGTGGATATATGTTAGTTATTATAAATCTATTTTTTAATTTAAACATAAGCATAACAAGAGGAATCGTATTTTAGATTGGTTTAAAATCGGTTTTAAAATATTAATGAGTACATATACTTATTTATATTGTATTTTTCTTCATTTTTAATTAATTGCTTTTTAATGAGGTTCATACCGGAGTACTGGATATATTATGACCATTTCGTATGTTTTACCGCTGAGAGAGTTAAAATGAAATATACTGATCTACGCTTACTGCATAAAAATATAAAAAAATTGTTTTGTTCCCATGAATAACATGTATGAAGTGTCAGTATGTCACACCAGTTATCCAAAAATGCCAACTCTTAAATTATAGTGTGATGAATAAAAAAAACTTTTTTATATTTCGGCTTATTCCATTCCATTTTTTTCCTTTTTCGTAAACCTTTGCCATAGTGAGCCTTGTTTAAGCTTTCACAATTTATTATGACGTTACGTAGGCAGCAATACAAAAACATGTTTTCCTCTTTAATGGCACTAATATTTTAGAAACTATCTGTACTGTACCTGCAATAGGCAAGTTTACTTTGATAACACGGCCATTTGAAAAAAGTATGAACAAAAAACAATCAACTAAACAGCTTTCTATACTTCACCCTAATGAACATTGTATTGCAAAAATGTGTATGAACCTTAGGTACTGTTTATAACATAACACAGCATCCATCATATCTGTGTAAAAATTTGTTTATTTTTTATATGTACCATAGTATGTTTTTATCTATATTTTTATAGTTATTTATAGATTTATTTACAGTTAAACTTGAGGTCAATAACTACAATACCTACAATAATATTTTAAGGACTCACGAAAGTTAAACAATTGACTAATAAATCTTGGGTTTTCAATTATAAACGCTCTTAAATATAAATAAAAGTTTTCAGTTGAAATGTTTAGTGATAAGTTTTAAAATATTAAATTTATGTAGTTAAGAGAAAACAATTTGTGGCATTTCACATTGACTGTCTTCAAAAGTTAATGATATGTTACTATTTTATCAAATGAAATGAAATGTTATTATTTTAATATATTTAATAATAACTTATAGGTTAAATTATTGTTTAAACACTTTAAACACCGCGTTAAATCATTGACAAATAAATGTATTTATGAATGTTGTATGATATTAATTTTGTTGTATGCATTTTTTTATCTGGTTAGTATCGTATTTAATTAGTACAAAAATAGAAATATATACAAGATCTGAATTTTTTTTTAAATTTATTAAGTTATAAAATATAAGTTAGGTAACTTAATGTTTCATGTTGTAATGTTTATAATATAACTTGCGTTCATATTAATCTTTTACACATTTAGTAAACATATTGCGTGCTGGATAAAGATGAAGTGAAAGTCATTTTTTTATTAGAACATCTAAGTCTAAATGTATACTGTATTTCAGTATTTGTGCGCCTTCTTCGTTCATTTGTTAGGTAATTTTTAATACTTGATGTCTATAATATTAAATTAAATTTAGTTAGGTGAATTTAAAAATGTCTTATACATATTAAATACCCATTTGATGTATCTGGTTAAAGAATAAATATCTATATCCAATTCACAATGTACTAATATTAAAATTGTTATTTTCTTGTTAATATGCATGAAGATAATATGTATCAATGAATAATATGTTAACTTCTATTTTTTTTTTTTTTTTTTTTTTTGATTGAGCAATAAATACGATTATTATTTATAAGCAATAGTAAAAAGTGTTAGTTTTTTTTTTTTAATAATAATTTCTTCTTCAATACATTTCAGGTTGTACCAAAAGATTACAAAACAATGGCGGCCTTATCGAAAGCTATCGCTAAAAACATATTGTTCTCTCACCTGGACGAGAACGAACGGTCGGATATATTCGATGCAATGTTCCAGGTCACGTTTCTACAGGGAGAATCTATTATTCAACAGGGTGACGAAGGGGACAATTTTTACGTAATTGATGTTGGCGAAGTCGAGGTACGATATCCCATACACTTGACTAACAGTTTGTCACCGATTTTTCGGTATTTTTAACAGTTCATATACAATGTACGTGAATATTATTATCACACAAAATGTTTACGCCGTGTCCTACGACTTAGGTGTACGTAAATTCGGAACTGGTGACGGTGATCGGTGAAGGAGGGAGTTTTGGAGAGCTGGCTTTGATTCACGGTACACCGAGAGCCGCTACGGTACGTGCTAAGACTGACATGAAGCTCTGGGGCCTCGATCGAGACAGTTACAGAAGAATACTCATGGGGTCAACGATTCGAAAGAGGAAAATGTACGAAGAATTCTTGTCGCGCGTCTCTATTTTAGGTAAGCGCGCTTAGTTTATTCTGGTTACTATGTATATAATTACAGCATTAAATTAAACCACTTGGTGATATAAATATTAACCAGGGCGTTTATTATATACTTAGACCGTAGTACTGTAGCAGTAACACATACATTTACATACATGCATACATATTACATATTACATACATACATAAACACATACATGCATACATACACACATACACATAATATTATTATGTATATGTACATAACACGACTAAAAATAAAGCAATAAAGGAGTTTTAATACCAATATACTAAATAATATGGAATAATATCACGAAAAAGAGAAATAAATGAATTGGATATGTATTGAGACATGGTGGGTTGCCGAGGTTAATTATAGAAGGCTGTGTAAAAGGTAAAAATGGTAGAGAAAGACCACGAATGGAGTATATGCAAAAAATAATAAGGGACCAAGGATGTAATTTTTACGAAGAGACTAAGGGGAAGGCAAGCAAGAGGGAAGGATGGATAATTGCTACAAACCAATCTTAGGATCGAGTGCAAAAGAAGAAGAATACTAAAATATTTGGGAAAATATTGTTATGACTTCGCCAATTGATGTTCGGTAAATGTTAGATTGAACTTCCTGTCAGTTGGTTTCTTCCAAAAAAGACGACTAAGGAAAGTTTGGTAGGTTTGATTCGTCAGAAATCAACACAAGTTCGATTAAGAGTAATTGGTTTATTAAGATGAGCCGGTTTACAACAGAACTGTTATTTAATACTTAATTTAATGAATGTATTATTAATTCGACATGTAACTCTCGATTAACTTCCCATCGATAAACATATTTTTGTGACAGCTGTCGACATACGCTACGTAAATAATAAACTAATATTGAAAACAGGGGTTTACAATAATATCTTAAATAGAGGACACCCTATATAGTGATAGTCGTAGTGACTAGTGGTAGTAGTATTAATATATTATTAAATTGTAGGTGTCCAAGCTATATTTCAAATTGGAGTTAATAAAATGGAGAAAAACTTAACAGCTCGTTTTCCATCACAAAACCTACATTATTTATAATAACCAAAAAGACAATTAATAATTTTAACTCATTTATTTTCATTTTATATGAGCTCACTTTTATTTACACCATAAACATAATATTTTAATATTAAACGACCAACGTACATAGATTATTTAAAGTTAATTAAGTCGTTTAGTGACAAATATAATGTTTTTATGAACTTTATAACATTCTAGATAATTCTTTATTAAATTTATAATCTAAATCCATCCAAAGTTTGATTTTGCAAATAGTCATCGACAATAATTACTAATAATTGTTATTTCTAGCAATCATAAAAAAGAAATTCAATAATTTCAATGCCAGACCGTATTATTATTTCACCCTGATATTTATTATTACGCGGTTGAATGACTTTACGATTTGCAATACGATTAATTCAAGTTCTTAATGATTGCAACTTTCAGAGACAAGAAAACCATTGTAGAAGTCTCAATTTTTCCATAAAGACGTTTAGAATGAGCGACAGTAAAACGGTGGTAATCAAAACTGATTGCATCATAAAGACAATCTTTCAGTACTACGACTTCTTTAGTCGCTAAAGAATCCCCAAAACACGTTCCATAATACCCAATGATAACTATACAGACATAAAACTATTAATTACAACGACACAGGACTATTACCATAAAATGGCGTACTCATCTGGCAATTGAAGTGTATACAGAGGAAAAAACAAATCCCAATATTCTTAGATGCCTTATTGTTATTCCGCCGAGGAGAGACTCTCTATAGCTTATGCATCTTTATTGTTCAATCAATGGCACTACAAATTTCAACACAGTTCCTCGAAATCGTTAATATAAATTTTCTAATGTCCTAGCCACTCGCTGTTACCTGCACTCGATCGACTTAATCTGTGTAGGTATATAAAATATACATGTTTACTGCTATAGCCTTTTATAAACCATAATATTCCAAGTTTAAAAAAAAAAACACATAATACGTAGGTATGCGATAATAATTAAGAATCGCATTCATATTTTTATTACGGCAAATCGTGTCCGTGGGATACATAACATTATATATTATATGCTTTTATCCACTCTAACCTGAACAGTATGTATAATATACGTCTCGCATAGAAAATACAAATCAATTGAAAACCGATTATACTGTGAAACTTTGATACGTCATTAATACGTGCACACTATAGCCGAGCATTGATTCGTTTTGTCTCTGAATTTCCATTGTTGTTCACGGTTGCTCCTATGTCACACTGACATTAATTCATACGCAAACCATCAATTTTACCTTTGGTTGCTGCTGCAACTGCTACGCATACAAAAGAAAGGGTGTGACCCAATTGAAACCCCGAATGACAAACAAACCTGATTTAGCGTACTGTGCTCTCATATTGAGGAAAATCATATACCTACTTGTAATTGATCGATGACCAAAATAATTAAAAACAAATTAAACGAGCACAGTAAAATACTAAAGCATGTTCATTTGTAAAATGTGTATAATATATATATATATATATATATATATATTAATATGTAACATTACTTTGTAATTTTTGTATACAACACGGTAGATCTGGTAAATCTGCAACTATAAATCGCGTTGCAAATATACAATTGCAAGTGTCTACCAACGATTGAGCTCTAGAAATCCGACCAGTTTACATTGCAGGAGACTCGGTCGAATAATATTTCAATATTCCACTCATTGATCACACACCCTACTCCCTACCCACAGAGTCGTTCATAGTTCTGCAACAATTTAAACTTTTTGTTATTTTGTAGATCTCATCAGTTTTCAATTTTGGAATTCTGTTTATTTCGCGTATTAGTCAATTGTTCAGACAACCTTACATTTATTTTACATACCTATATAATTTATTCTTACTAATAACTCTATACGTAACATAATATATGCGTAAAAACACACGTAAATAAGTTGAAAGATAATATTTTTTTTAACAGAAAAAAGATATCAAACTAGTATTCATAAATTTCAAATTAATAAAAAAATATTTATTTATAAACGTTAAATATTTATTTTTTAGATTCTGAGTGAAGCGATTGTATTAGTTTTACATCTATAAGTGTTTTTTATTTATTATTATTATTTCTGTGTTAAACCTTTTTAACCATTCAAAATGCTTCAATTTTCAACGTTGAGAGTAGTTTTGGATTAGTTCAAAAAAAAAAAATTCCTTGTACTAATAATAGAAATATGATATCTATGGGCTATGGTATTATAATAAATTACAAACTAATATTATTTCATATTAAATCAGAATTACTAACGTCTCTATGTTGTTATTTTGAGGTTTATCGTGGGTTTCTCAAAAATTCCTAAGGAATTCGAAAAATGACTTCAAAGATTTAATTTTTGTTAAATTTACACTTAGAAGTTTCTGAAAAGAACTGCTTGAATTTTTAAATACTACTATAACGTATAATATTTTTGTAAGATAAAATAAAGCATTTGTGATTAATAATTATAAAACTAATAGCTCTGTAACTCCTCACTATTTACAACCCGTAGATATTAATTTTAATATTTACGAATTTGTGATCAAAAAATAGTTTGTTTTAAAATACATTTTTAATAAAAAAATATACAGGTGTTTTTATATATAGATATGTAGTTATATCGTATGGATGAAATGAAGTAGGAAAATAAAATTTCTACTACAAAATTTAGCTTTACAAATTAGACGTTAAATATTATATTAAAAATTATATTCTTATGAATAATAACTATTTTTATTTAATAGTATCATCTAATATTATGTGACCTAGTTATTCTGATTTGAAGTAAATTAATTACTTGTGTAAAAGTATTAATTTTATATTTGTGTTAAATTCAATTCTAGAAATACATATTTAAAATATATAATATATTATTATATAAAGATAAAATATAATATAATAAAAATAGACTAATACGTTTAGTCAATTTTGCATATCATGTAGTTTTAATATTTAATAATAAACTGTTTTTATGAACAAATGATTTAGTAACACAAATAAATCTTTTTTTGTAATATTTAATAGTTAAATAGTATAATTATACAGTCATAGGAAGTCAGATTATTGTTAATGTTCATATAGTTGACTAGGTAGTAGGTATCGAACGGTAAACAATCCTTTGGGTAGATTATAAAGTAACCTTTTGGTCTGTCCTAATATTTTTAGCATCAATAAAGATCTAAGTAGTTTTCTTATTCTGTATTAAATATTAATTATAATGTTCTTATACTATATAGTTTTGTTTTATTTTTAAATTGTTTTATTTAGTTGTGAAACTAAAAGTTTGAATGAGTTTTCTTTATTTTAATTCGATGCCTTTTAAATATATCCTGTTTTATGTTATATTAAGTTTTCGATAGGTACCTACGTACAAAAACTTATCATGTATCCATTCTTAATTTAGAAAACTTCATAATACATTTTAAAACAGTTTAAAATGTAATATTAATTTTTTTTTTTTTTTTATCCACGAAATATATTTAAAACGCATAGTTAGTAGCCTGTGAAATAGTAAAATAAATATTAAAAATAATTATCATACTTATTATTATTACATATTGTTTTAATGACTATAAGTGTTATTAATATTCGTAAAACATCTATTAAAATATTTATATAAACATTAATTTGAGAATACATTTTTAAGCGAAATAAAAAATTTCTTTACTGTATATGTGTTACTTATTTTAATTACACAACATTTTTGGATAAAAGAATTATAACTATTCATCATGGCTGGAAAAACCTAGTTAAAAAATTTAAATTACATAACGAGTTACTTTTTTAAAAGTAGCTTCTAATTTACCTTAGTTAATCTGTTTTCTATGATATGCAGTTGCTTTTCAGTAAATTAATTTTAAAGTCACGTAAAGTTAAGTTTTTTCCTTATATTATAAACCATAGATTTAAAATAAATGTTGTTTAGTACAATTCATTACATTAAAAAAAAAAATTATAAGAATAATCGGAAATCTTATATGTTAAATTTTAAGTTTTAGTCTGTCAAAATGTTGAATGCACTATTTTTGGATTTTAATAAGGATCAAATTAACGTATACAACTGATAAATATAAATTGCTATAAAAAATTCCATCTCACCCAAACTTATCTGCTTTTAGAGAGATGTTGGTTCCGTGATCTCATATTTTGTAAATTACTCTTATAATTAGTTGTTATTTTTATTTTTGTGTATATAATTTTGTACGATTTGCTTGTCATATTTTGAAATATATGGGAAAAATAACTTAAAATGAAAAAAATGTAACTGATTATTCGAAGAGAAGATTTTTTTATATTTAACTTATAACTTTAATAAGTTTATAAAAAGGAAAGTAACTTTTTAATTTAAAATTAACTTACATTTTTTTTATTTTCACTTAACGAGTTGAAAAATTTGTTTAATTTTTCAGACTTGCTATTCGTTGATAGATTAATCGTTAGATAAATGTAGAACATGAAATTTGATCAATAATAAATAATTTTCATAAAATTTCGGTATGGTATTGTGATACATGTTTATCAATTTGTTATCCTAGCTATTTTTAAAAAAATTATAATGCTTATCGTAAGTGCCTATTTAATATTATAACTCAATACGATTACTTATTTTGAAAAAAAAAATCTGTATTGTTTTATATGAATTATACTTAACAGAAAATTGTATGGTTTTTATCAAAATAAGATGAAAGATATTTTCTAACCGTTGGAGTCTAACGAATAAAGCTCTATAAAAGTAAACCATTATATTACACTGTGTATATAAAAAAATTTTCAACTCAGATTTTTCCTTTTTACATTGCAAATACTAATTTTGTTTGTTCATGTATTGTAAACATTGTTAGATTTTTTTTTACGCGTCTTATAGAATTTAAAGGGTTTTACAAAAAATCGAATTTGCAAAAAAGAATATTTACATATTTTACTTGTTTCACAATCATGCATTCAACAAACACATTTAATGAAGCCCACTATAAAAAAAAAATTATAATTTAAACATGAAAACACAAATATTAGACATATTTATTTACATACAATTTCATCTAAGGATCATTTTAAAAGTTTCTATAAATTATATCAAATAATGTATTATTGAATTAAACTATAAACAATATTTTTTTTAGTTTTAAGTTTTTCAAATAATAATTTATTAGAAATTACACATTTTTTATAAAGTACAAAAATAAATATTCTATTTTTAGTTTTAATAATCATAATAGTTTTAAATGAAAAAAAAAACCTTAGAAAAAATTCTTGCCAAGTATTCATACAAAATAAAATTGGACAAATATTTTATTTTTATTTGAGTTTACAAATTAAATAACATTTGATAATTTTATTTAATTTTTTTGAACAATTTATACTTCAAAAATTGAATTAATTTAGTTTAATTTAAGAAGATTGTAAAGAAACACAACGTTTTGTTATTTGTTATTATTATACAACTTTAAATTTGATTTTTACTGTGAACTTAATACCTGTAAGAAAAAAAAAACTAGAGCATATTTGCTAAAATGATTAAATAAAGCATGTAAGTTACTTATTATGAAACTTGACCGAACAAATAAATGCCTAATAGTATGTCATTAAAGTTGACGATTTTTTGAAATACCAACAGTCAACGATAAAAATAAAAATGATATTGCCAAGGGTAGTTGTATTTTTTTTTATATTTTAAATGTCAAGATTATCATTACATGGCTAGTTAGAACCTTGATCCAGATTTTTTCGCATTATATTGATTAATACCAATTGTACATTTTCAACTCTCATTAATGACATTGAAGAAATTCAGCTTTTGTTTGCTTGCGTATATATGTTAGGGTTGGTAGTATATAATTAAAGAGTATCGTCCCCAGAACGCTGTGCGTTTAAGAAATAAATTCATTCATCTTTGTTAAGGACTAATGGTCATGACGAATAAATTAATGAAAAAACATAATTATAAAGGTTTACCCTGGAATATAAAAATTAAGAATGGATCCATTCGCGCGTCTTTTGGATATTGTTTTTGTTCGTGGGAGGCAAAAATAACAAAACCTAGTGCATACAATGAAAATAATTATTTTAACGCCGTAGAACAATATGGTGTCGTTTGTACATTATCATGTTTTTAGAAAACACCTTACATGATTAATGATAATATATGATGATGAAAAATTGTAAGAACCTATAGATACGTAAAAACAAGTCCTGAACATGTATCGTGTACCGTACAAAACACTATTACGTATATTATTATTATTAAGAACACGTTGGTTAAAATTTATTATCAACAATTAGGTTTTTAAATTATTTGAAAAAAAACGTATATTTTTTACGTTACACCTAACTTGTCTTTCACACTTGCACGATTTTGTATGTTAAAAGTACGCGCTTACATAAAGATAAGGTTGATTAATCGTTTTTTTTTTTTTGTATATTTGAAGTTTACATTTAATATTAAATCACCTAATTAATAAAACCTATAGCTAATGGATAGTTTTCTGTCGTATCAGATATTAATATATATATATTTAAAATGTATAACTATATAGTATATTTTGAAGCAAGCTGCATTAAAACTTAGGTAATCAATATCATTTCATCACCATAACTACATAATTTATGCATTGATATTATTTAAATTGTATTATTTTATATGAGTATCGTATGTACCTACATAATACATAAAGTATTATACTAAAATTTTAAAATTTTAATTTGGTTTTCGATTTGTACTATAAGTTTAATTGGTACCGCGATACAGTATTATTTAATGGTGAAAGTTAAATGAAATAATGGCAAATAAAAAACCAATTATTGTTTGTATTCTTGTCTCCTGAGAATTTGATTTCTATATTTTTAATAGGAAATTACTTGTGTCCATTTAAAAAAAGAAAAATACATTTAATTACTGCAAACATTTTCGAGTTTCTCAAGTATGCTCTGACCATGTGCTGATTCACTCACAATATCGGATTCGAAAATCCGTTAAAAATCTTTGAGGGAAAATATGAAATACACAATTATGACATAAATCTAGTTTATAAATAATGATGGTTTTTAATACTTCGTCGTATGCGCCAAAACCCATGATATCGATTTATTAAGCACACTAATAACATCAATTATAGATTTATATATATATATATCAATACATAAACAAATAATAATATAGTTCAATTACAAATACCTACTCCGATTAGTATTTATGTTTTGTTATATTTTGTAAGCTGAGTAATTTGATAAATTACTCAATATTATATTTTTTTTTATTTTTTTTTTATATATATTTTTTTTTAGTATTTATCATATCGAATGACATGAAATTGATTTTCGCTGAACTATGAACTTTACTTGTTACATTTCTTTTTTTTTTTATTGCAAACAGATGGATTTCTTTATTCGTTATTTTTTTTTTTTAATTTAATCTTCACAAATATGTACCAGGTTTATACGTTTTGAAAATATGTTTGAATGCTTAATATTTTTAAATACAAATAAACAAGTAAATTAAATTTCTACAAGCTTAAGCTTTTACCACTATTATTAAAATAATTCTCTTTGATTATTATAAAACAAATTTTAATTAAAACATTGTCTATTGTTCGGCAATAATTACTTCTCGACTTTGATTTTATTCCAAACGAATTTACTAAATATTTTTTTTTTAAACGCCATTTTTCGTATGAGCATAAAATGTACTAAAAGAACCACATTTTGAATTCACTGTTTCATTCATTGCATTTATAAAAATGTACAACCTACTAATACATGCACAACGTAGAAGCAAGAAAAATATATTAAACTTTTGGTTGTATGTAAAAACTATAAACCCAAGAGTTATATTAACTTTAGCTGGCATTTGCTGCGGGAAAAACAAAATAAAGGATGTTAAGTCTAGCTAGTCTTATACGGGTCTTGAACGTGATCTTTATTTCTAAATACATTTATTGTAAGGTAGGTGGATTTGTTTGAACGAAATTAAACCACGGTTAAAACTCTACTCTAACGAATTCTTGGGAATTGTTAATAAGACATTTTAGTGTATTAAGTTCAGCGCGTGAGAAAATTTGTTGAATGGTATTAATTTAATAATATTATATTTGCTTTAACATGCAAAAAAATAATCGAATCGTATTTTTTCTAATATAACTTATAGAATTCTTATCAAATCTGTAAATTAAAATTAGAACTCTAAAGTCCGTTGCCGGCGAGTTTGCATACGATTTGTAAATAATTTCCGAGACATTTAATACGACTGAAAACCGTCGAGCACAATATATATTTTATACCGTACACTCATGGGAAACTTTTAATTTGTACTTTTTTATTCATCTTCCCAAAAATCACTCATCATATTTCATTACCTGGGTATACTATATTCCCAGCCAACGTTGTTATTTACCATCAGAAATAATTACTGTTGTTTAATTGAACTCTGTTCATTCAAAATCGCACTTAACGTGAAGTTAAATCTGCACATATGACCATATGGGTAAACATCAATACATGTGTAGATATCGTTGATAAATGTCAACATAATGCGACGGGGCGCTTTGAAAACATATTAAATGTCGTTCGGCTGTTTCAGCACTTTATCCTAACCATTAATAATTACAATTTGATTAATAATACGTCCTACCGTATATGCACCTATATTGCTTGAGGGTATGATCGATGATGGACACTATTATACTAGAGTAAAATGCTTCAATATTGAGGGTGGTTTTTAGTAGAAAATGTTATCTAGTTCAAAATCACAAAAAATAATTTAACAAATAATTAGGAAAAACGAAAAACAAATTCGAAAAAATGCGATTGTTGACAAAATTAATTTGTTTTGTGAAATATGAAATGAATAACTGTAAAGACTTGACATTTTGACCAAATATTAATATTATCATTTTTAAACATAATTTAAATTTAAAATTATTTTGGCTCTTTTTATGGACATTTTCAATTTTTAATTGTATTACAATTTTTTTCTATTTATGTTCATTTTATTTCCAAGTCGAAGAGCTTAAACATTTAATACATGGTTCTTCATAAGTCGTTGTTAGTGTAAATTAAAAAAAAAGTGAGTGTAAATCCATGATAATTGTTTATGAGCGTCTAAAGTTAAAATAAGTTAAAATAAGTTAAAATGTTGATAAAATTTAAAAATTATTTAAGTTAGAAATATTCATATAAAATGTTCTTGAATCTAATAAATTAGAAAATTTAATACAAGATTTTTCATACATTTTTCTACCTTAAACAAAAAAAACAATTGTTTCTTTCTTTTTAACTTTTTAATCATGGCGTTTAAAATTGACATTATTTTCATATTTTGATATAAATATATATTCATAAATCATAATTTTGTAAAATTATTAAAATATTATCATTTATATATTTTTCCACGTTAGATAAAAATAATAAAATAATTTTGTTTCCACAATAAAATGCTATTTTTATTTTTTGTATAACAATTGTATTATTTGTATTTGTATTTTTATTTATTTCAACAGAATAATAATGGGTCTAACTGAACATGCTCGTGTTCACGTGTGGTCCACGAGGAATAAACGAACAGTTTTTTTTTTTTAATTTCATCGTAATTCGTCTTTTTAAAATGTTTAATCTCTCCTTATTTATTTTATTAGATGACATTGAGAGAATAATAAGAATTAATGTTATTTTTCGTTGCTTTTATATTATGGGTTGATAAAAAAATTAATTCGGTTTTTATTAATCTGTCTTCCAATAAATCTATTTATCAATTTACGACACTGTGATGAGTATTGTCTTAAGCTTAGTATTGTATTATTGGGTATATTTTTGTTATTTATTTTACACCCGTTTTCGTGTGTATGTTCACAGAGAGCTTAGACAAATGGGAGAGATTGACCGTGGCCGATGCACTGGAACCCGTGTCGTTCGACGACGGCGAGACGATTGTCAGACAAGGCGAACAAGGAGACGACTTTTACATAATCGTCGAAGGAACGGCGCTCGTCCTACAGCAGCGGGTTGAAGGAGAGACTCTGATCGAAGTCGGTAGACTCGCGCCATCCGACTATTTTGGTATGTATAATATGTGCCTACTATATTTTATGTATACACTTTGAGTATAAAAATATATATAGGTACTTGCGACGATATCGCACTCGAGTTAACGAGACCGCCGACGGTTGCGTTTCGCGGGAAGTGAAGCTTGAACGATGGAGTGGGCGGGAACCGAAGGTGTAGAAATAAAATTATCGACTTCGCTCTAGTCTCCTTTCTTTAGCCCCACCCTCCTCCCCGCACACACGCCTCATACCCTCCCACCAACACATCTCTCGTACCACCACCCACCCAGGAGTAACATGCCAGGATGGATGTGCATACGCACGCCGTGTGTTTAGGTACATAATATATAAGTTTGTATATGCGAAAGCGACGTGCAAAAGTCGTGTGATATAATAATGAGTCAATCGTTACCCCTGAGACTACAGACGGATTCCGCGTTCGCGTGTGGCCGATCAATTATAGTTTATATCATCACACCGGTATCGATAATGCACAAGTTTTATCGGCTCGTATTTTCACAGCAGACCATATAATAATAATAATAATAATAATATAATATTTTCGTCCAACCTCTCATGTACGTTATTGTTTATTATTTATCTATCTCTCGTACTTACCGGTGGAATATTTAGTATGTTTCCGAAGGGGAGCGAGAAGAAAGTGTCACCAGGCTGTTGTCGGATGAAAAAACATTTTTACTAAACCCGCAATAAACCTATTAAACCTGTTAACTTAATAGATATATTTATAATTATGTAAGTACGTATTAATAATGAACAATTTATGTTGATAAAATTGACTCAAGTCTTCTATTGTTTAGACATTACATCACTCCATCGGTTGTACTTTCCATCTTTTGCACATTTCGGTGGTATTGTAATAGCGCAAACCCTAAAATATAAAATACTTATAAGATCGTGAAATTACAATTACGATGTAAGCAACACTTTCAAGAAATAGAATAGAAGAACACAAAACGTAGTTTCGTCGTGGTATTATCGGTTGATAGTCTACCAAAAACCGAGATTCTTTACCATTATTTTTGTTTTTACGTCGTACACAAAGGTTGAATGATACAATAAAAATAATAATCTGCAGTTAACTCACCCTATCCACAGAGTGATTCAACAATCACACTCACCCACATTATTCTTTTGATACTATCGTACTGAATTTAATCATTCTTATTATTACAATTTTTAAATATATTAAAATATCAGGTTTTCAAATACTTACATTTTTATGCAACTTCAAGTATGTTCTTTGAATTATAATAATAATTTCTTTATTTCAAATTAAAACTACCTACCTTAATTTTACTGAAAATTGTTAAGCAGATGATTTTTTTTTAAACATTGAAAATAAAAATAGAAATTTAAATGAGTTTCTAAATTAATAAATTTCGTGTATCAAAGATAATAATTCACGATGATTTATTTAAATATGTAGGTTTAATAACGATGATTAAAAGTTATAGTAATTTAAATTTATAATTTAAAATTGTTTAATTTTTTTTTAATCGTCTCAGTTTAATAAGTACTTATTTGACATATATTTTATATCTGATGTAAAAATGTTATTAAAGACTTTTATCCTGAGTATACGTATATAATGTATTATAAGAGAAACTATTAGTGCAAATTTTGATTTAGATGCATCACATTTTTTAAAATAATCATTTGCTTAACAATTTACAATAAACAGAACGGTGGTCCTCGTTTGAAAAATTAAGTTTTTATTATCATGTCGCTCCTCAAATGTTATAATAAATGATATGCTTACAGTTAGAAATATATAGAAAGAAATGCAATAAATTAATGGGTAAAATGGGGAGATAGAGAGTAAATGTTTGTCACCAGTGTGCGCCCGCCTGTATAACAAAATGTCGTCAGCCGTGCGTTGTCACTGCTGTTGCAGATCGGTACACAGACACGGTTCGGTGCACAGGACTTTGTAATACCAAGCGATGTTACTTTCGGTTCGCACGCGTTCTATCACCACCGCCATGCGCATCGATATGTGTTGATTATCTCGTCGTCGCCACGCTGCAGGATAGATGTGTAACTTTCAGTGATGACTCGATCACACCCTCTTTGTAAAATTGAAGAAAAAGACAAATTACAATGTTATTTTAAATTTATGTAGGGACGAAACTCGTCGTCATCCAATCCGTATACGAGAATCCAAATATACATAGCGGCGCGTTTGATCGTGTGTGCACGGATACATTTAAACCGCGATCGTATGATAATGCTAGCCTACAACAATAATTAAATAATAATATCAAGAATAAATGGTTTTCCTCGATTTTTAAATCTTATTATAATATTAATAAGAAATATTATCGCTCACCACGACTCGTCCATCATACATCACCTATATGTCGAAGAGGCTCCAACAACCGTCTCCGGTAAGCACGACGTGTCTAATGCGATTAATTTGTACACTTCCCGACCGATTGTCGTGTATGAAACTGTCCGTCAGCAAGAAAACTCTTATCGAATTTATCCAAATGTAGTCATTGTTCCCTGTAAGAGTATAGCGACGATGAGAATTTGAGCTTTTTGTCCGTTTCCTAGTCCATGCAGTGCGGCGTGTGCCGTGTATTGTGCGTATAGCGATGGAGACCGTGCTGCTACGATCCCCCGTCGCCCGAAATTTTTCACAATTTCAGGGAACCGCGACGGAATTGTCAGGAAAACCGTGGTGTGCCAGTCGCCGTCCGCGTCAATTGAAACTCGGAACCGAATGCGTTGAAAAATTTCACTCGTTAAGAATATTACCGCTCGTTACAACTCGCCCATCATACATCACCTATATGCCAGCGGGGCTCCGACATCTGTCCCCGGTTTTCACGACGCGTCTAATATGATCGATTTGTATACTTCCCCCGACTGACTATCGTATATAAAATTGTCCACTAGCGAGACTCGCATCGATTTTGTCTAAATGTGAACGTTGCGTCCCGTAAGAGTAGCGCCATCGTCCGGCACAGCGCACAGAACACGAGAAATAGGTTGCTGAGTGTGAGCTGCAAGACATAACGCCACTTGTTCTTGTCGTTGCGATTGAAGTGCAATTACCTTAATCCGTGTACCTTTGCTGGTTAACGCCGCCGACTAATTTCGATTATTTTATATCTAGTAAATGCAATAATATTCCAAACATTATGTTCCAGGTGAAATTGCACTGTTACTCGACCGTCCTCGAGCAGCGACTGTCGTCGCCAATGGACCGCTGAAGTGTGTGAAACTCGATCGGGCCAGGTAATGTATAACAATAATACTATGTTATCGGTGGGTGTCCGGAAAAATTCATTATTTTCGTATACTAGACGTCATTTGGCAGCTATTAAACGCCCCCATGAATACTCTGTACGTAGTGCGCCGTAGATCTCTCTAAAAGCTTAAAAGTCTGTCTAAATATTGATTTACAGAAGATACAATATTAAGTAGCTTTCAGACTCCATTGTACGTTTGAGATAAAATATATAGACCATAATTACAATAGGACTCCAAATGTTTCAGGTTCTTGAGTAGATAATATATTTAACGCAATATACGTTGTATATTATAATATAATATGTATTTGGATGTTAACTATATATCAATATATGAAAGGAAATTATTTTGAATCAAGTTATATACATTTATCGTCTTAATGACCGATTTTAAAACAGTTTTAAGTCTTAAATACTTGTAAATAAAAACTTTTTTAACATAATGTAAGTTCAAGTAAAACTATTTTTTTTAAAGTACTCAACTCGTGCCATTTTGAAATGAACTTCATCTTTTAAAATATAATATAAAATAGAAATTTCAGTTTTCATCACTTTTTATTTTTAACCATCACTAAAGAATTAAATATTTGGGTCAGTTAGTATTTTACAAACAAGTTAATGTTATTATTTTTGTTTTGTGTATATTTGTAATGTTTTAATTTTCTTAATTATATGCTTTTGAAGATTTTCAACATGTAATCACATAAATAATTGCATTTTTCTTTCATGATACACAGTTACAGTATTCGTTCAGTTCGCTTACCTATAAACTTCTACTGAGAAGATAAATTAATACTATTTACAAAAACCATAATATGTACACTTTTCTTCGAATTATATTTTGCTAAAAGCTTTTTACTCCAAAATAGAACATAATCTTGTCTCTGAGAATTATATACATTTTTTTCCATAGTGAACATTTCTTTTTAAGTTCAATTCAAGGAGAATTTTAACTGTAGAAAACGATTTATATTCCATCCCCTTAAAATATATTTTGTTCAAAAGTTGACTTTAACCCATTGCGTATTTACTATTTATGTAACTAAAAGTGTTATAGATTTGGTTTTTCTATTGTAATTATGAACTTTATATTAAACAGTGTAGGTTCTTCTTAATATAATACGTTTATGTATAATATAACAAAGAGAAAATATGACAAAATAAGACTGTGTGCATTTTTCTATATGAAATGCAGTCATCATAACTTAAGTACGATCAACCCTATAAGTTAAATTTTTTTTTTAACCCGGTGTCTTGTATTAAGCCTAAAGCGATCAAATCTACTTGTGGATAACTTTTTATTTTGTTACCTCCCACAATTCCATTCGAGTCACAAACACTATTAACCAAATTACTTACAGAAAACTATAATGTCCCCATGAATATTAAAATATACGTTATGTAATTAAATGGTAATATCGCAATCAAAAATATGTGTAGGTACCTTTGCCCTTATTGTACAAAAAAGTATACACTAGGGGTTGAATTAATATATAGGGACATTGTACCAGGACAACCCTGCATGCGGTTCGATTAATATTCACGTGTTGGAAAATTGTTGAAAAACCTGGTGGGGATAAATATTTAAATGTGATATGTGATAAGATCTCACAATACCTTTTTTTCTGAGACCATCACATAGCATAATTTATTTATAAAACATCAACAATAAACTGATATTCTAAGTCTTTTGTAATATAGAATGAATTTAAAACTATATCTATGCTATGATGTACTTATATTGCATTACTACATTTCTAATTTTAAATTTTACTTTGAACAAGTTTGAAACCTTGGGTTTAATTTCGTATTTATTTATTCGTCATATTTGAATAACTTTTTAACTTTAAAGTAAAAGTTTTGTTATGCCGCCTTATAGTGTATAGGTGTATTGCACTTTAAGTATAGAAAACTTTTTTAGTAAATCACTTTTAGCCATATGATGTCAATTAATTGTTTAAAAAAATGTGTTATTTTTGCATTTATCTTTAAAGTGTTTTAATGTAAAATCATAATAATAATAATATTTATACGCATCACAATTTCTGCATAATTTTTAGTTAGTTCTACTTTTTATTATACACAGTGTGTAACCAATACAATATGTAAATATTCGTAAAAATTTCATCAGATAGCAGATACTTACATACAGTCAATCACTCAATACTATTAATAATATTGTGATGATTTGTATTTATACGCAGTGCAAAAAATAATTGCAATGTGTTTTTGTATTTGATATTTATACAATATAGTAACGTCATCTAGTAACAATAATTTATCACGTGTAAATATAAAATAAGTTTTTAGTCAAGATCATAAAATTGATTTTTTATTCTTCAAATATTTAAGAATACATAATTTTCATAATTTGTACGCTGAAAAAAATCTTACATCTTTTCTTTATAATTTTTATACCTTGTTCAATTTTACATTTAAAATTTAATTTCTGATTGAAAGTACGACGAATATAAGTTATAAATATACAAGTACCTATATTATAATTTTATTTTGAATATTTACATTTTAACAAATCTAAATATCCTTAAATTTTAAAAATTATTTTGAAAAATTTGTTTTTAGTTTTTAAAAATGCTACTTCTTTCAATTTAATTCTGTATTATAAAGGATAAACTTTGTAGTATGTGCTTATTCAAATATATGTTTATTTTTTATTATTATAACGCATTTTACTTAAATGTTTGATTTTAATCATCTATTTTTGCTTTAAACTAATTTAAATTTTATTTATATATGATCTAAAGTAATAAAGCACCCACATTCTAAAAACTGCAAATGTTAAATGCTCTTAGATTGAAAATTAATTTTACATAGGGATAAAATATAAGATGATTAAATGTGCTACTGATTTTGTATCTAAATAAAGTATTTAAACATCTGCGACCTTATTAGCGCAAACGTATGTATTTCATAGGTACTGCACAACACAACCTAAATAATCTAATGCACTTCACTGCCAATTACGTATGAGTATTAAATAATAATTTATTAAATTAAGCAAATTTCGTTATCTATACACACGGGATATTTATTGTTTTTTCTCGTTATTGTTTCCTACGCCGTTTACTTCACCTACCGAGTACCGGTATGTACAATTTTTAAACGACCTGACACTCGCAAAAATATGGAAGTGAGTTCATTAATCAAAGTAGTCATTCGAGTATAAAATTATACGATATGTACCGAGAACACGGAAAGCAACGCAGCAAAATGTTGACGTTCTTCAAAAAATGTTTTGGAATCTATGTTACTGAAACTATGCAAAATGATTTATAATATTCAAATTGTGCACGTACAGAGAATACCATACTTAAATATATATCCTCCCTCTAAACTGTATATCAACTAATTTTTATTTTACAAAAGGTTTGTAGAAACATCATCTTATTATTTAAAAATGGTTGATAAATTACTAAACAAGTATAAATATTATGCTAGTAATATTATGTCTGGAAGGAATAATAAATACGGTTACTGAGAATAATTACATTCAGTTACTATAATAGATACAAATAAAGTATTTATTTCACCTAACATACATTTTATACTTGGTGTGGTAATTAGCATACATCTCAATTTTCAATAGTTATTTGAATTTTTTTTTCATCCAGTTGTTGAACTCACGTTGAGTGTTATGTAGTCGAGTATTACTAACTCGAATTGAATTTCAAGGGATATATAAATAAATATGACTTAATAATGTTTCGAGTTATGGCGGTTTTCGAGCTACGAGGTTCGAATTATCGCAACTCGACTATATATACAATTTTCAATCTTCACACTATATTGTTATTTGATATAAATCTTACCCATCAAAATCATCTAAGTGCTCGATAATGTGTCATGAAAATATAATGGTGACCCTAAATAAATAGACATCGTGATTGAATAGACAAGCCATACGAGTCTTTGAGATATATAATATGACAAACATTAGCGTACATATTGAATTTCGCTCGTGATAAAAATCAACAAAAAAATGTTGCTCTCTAATCAATTGATCAGGATAAAAACGTCTCCTGAAAAAATAACCACAACCATATATTTTTTTTCATATTTCTATTATAACGCATACATTTTACTGATTTGTTTTTATTAAAATTACTTGCTATTTTATTCAAATTCCGACAATTATACGATGGAAAACAACACTCCTAACATCTACATTTAACTTCAGTATTAACTGAATGATAAAATAAAAAAACATTTTTCTTCTTTATTTCTCGGTATTGTGAACACTAATTGAGTGATTTACACATTGAGAGTGAAAAAGGGCTTGACGTTATGTGTTGTATGCAGGAATACAATCTCATGCAAACGAACAATTTTGTTAAAATTACAAAGATTATATTATGTTAAATTTATAGTTCACTGTCATGAGAAACGAAGAAAATTAGACGAAAAAAAGGAAGATAACTATAGCTCATATATCTTTGAAGTGTTCGAGGTGAAAAATATATACATATTATAATAAAAGGACATGATGTTATTTATTGTATTTTATCGCCATCGTTATTATTATAATTTATATTGTGGTGGATGTGAAATTGTCATCAAATACGTACAATGTCAGATACACGTATTCTTACTTATCCTTGAAGTAAATTTTTTTTTTTTTTCATTTCAGGTTTGAAAGAGTGTTGGGCCCATGTGCTGACATATTAAAGAGAAACATCACGCAATACAACAGCTTCGTATCCTTATCCGTATAGGATTAATACAGATATACAACGAACAATATGATTATTTGTTTTCATTTTAAAAACTATTATCGGTTATTATTTTATTATTATGAATTTTCATTGCAGTGTTGTATACTATTAGGCAATTATGATTAAAAATCAAATTTCGTAATTATAATATTTTTTTGTTAACGCGCTATTATTATTATTATTACTATTATGTGGATAAAATTGTAAAAAAAAAAATTGATACTTACAATATCAATAATATAAGTTATTGTTACGAGTCATTTTAAAACTAACATTTACGAAACGTTGTCAGTCAGTAACGACATAGTAAGTCATGTGTAGTTCTGTTTGTTTTTCGTTTTCTTCCCTAATGTTTTACTAGTTGATCGGCTCAACTGACTTCAAATTACAAAAACATATTATCCTGTTCATATAATGTCTAATTATTATTATTATTATTATTATATATTATACGCTACTATTGCATATTATTACTACTGCGTTTTCTCCACTACCATAGTCAACGGTCGGTTAAAGGGTTAACAGTTTTACATTATTCAATATTTATATATATTTTTTGTATTCAATGATGCTGTTGACGTTTTGCATTTAAATATGTTGCGTACAACAAAAGTTAATCGACTACTACGTAACGTATTGTATCACTTAATAGTTTATAGATGATTTTAATTGTATTATTTATATGTAATATCTATGTTTAAGTTTTTTTTTCTCTGTTTGATGAAACCAGACATGTACCGATTACTGAATTGTTTCGAAAAGTAACATTATGTATTTTATACACCTGTATAAGTCAAGCACTTTGAAGAGTCGATTAAAAAAAAAAGCAAGAAAAATTTGTTTCCGGCCATGGCGGATTGTTTTTTTTTATTATTATTATTATTATTTATCTTTTTGCTGAGACGCGCGCGTGAGAACGTTTGTCATAAAATGTGTTTTTGTTTACACGTACAAAAACAAGAAACATACAAAGACCCAAATCAAGATCTAGACGTGGTGCTCAGAGGTCGGACGTTGTCAAACAAACGCCCAAATAGTAATGTATAATGTATAAACAACTGTTATATGTCTTCCAGAAATCTGTATAGATGTTCGCCTTCTCGCTTGTGCCAATAGGTAATCAAACACGCGTTTTCCTCCCTTTGAAAAACACGACGACGACGACACGTGGTCTGGAGGGTCGTAATGAATTCGGATATGTCTGACGAGACTTTTAACACAAAGTTGTATTTGGATAGTAATATTTTTTATTTTTAAAAAAAATTAATTTAATAAATAATTTTTAAATATAATAATTAATTAAAAATTTTTAATATTTTTTTTTATTTTTTATACTTAATGAACGGTCGGTCATCGATCATGTAAATATGAAAAAATAATAATCAGATCCTTTTTGATTTCCACTTCAATATTTATAAGCCGGTGTGTGTTAATCACAATTCGGCAATTGTATTTCCACACGTAGTAAACAAAAAAACGATAAAAGCATTTTTATGGTCGATCAATGGTTTACGTTACAGAAGCAACATCGCTGGCGCCGTCGTGACCACGAAAGAAAATGCACGACTCTGGAAAACGGTACTGCCAGGATGTTATGGTACACACAGCCTGATTTATAGAAATGTTATAATATGCTCTTTATGGTTTTAAGTTACTTTACAGAGAGCTAAAAAACATCGATAAAAATTAAAAATTAAAAAATAAAAACAATATTTATTTCAGGTAGATCATCCACCAAGAGATTTAATCGTAAATCGTCATAGTGATTTTATTTTAAGTAGATTTCACTGTGATGTACAATGGTCGGAACGATGATGAGATTAAATTTAAATGTAATAAATTACTTTTTCTATTGTCATCAGCAGTAGGTATCGTAATAACTACGGTGCGAATAACATGATAACTAGGTAGGCCTACTAGAATATCATCGGCCATCACGAACTGCCAGAAAAGATATTCTGCTGTGTAGTTTTATCATTTATCACACGATGCTTTGTTATACATTTTATTGTACATATTATAATAATTATATGAAATAATATAATTTATACATTACTTTCCGCAATAATAATTTATTGTTAAAATATAAGCAATACAGTATGTCATATCCAATAAAACAAAAGTAGGTTAAGTAAATAAACGTAGCGTGCTATTTGATATTTTTGCTCTAAAAAAAAAAATCTATGAATCATAAATAAGTTTTTATAATGTCAAATATCAATGATACATCTACTTTAATATAAATAAGAAATAATAAGTAATAAAATGCTAATAATTAACCATCGTGATAACAAAAATCTTACAAAAATTGGCCTCGAAAAAAATAGTTGTACCAAAAACATTTTATTTATTATTACCATAGTTACAAAAATATAATAATCTACAGTCCCACCACAGTCATTCGTAAAATGTGTACTATTCACATGTTTTGCATATAATATCGTATGTGTGTTTGTGTATGTAATACACCTATAGTAAACTCTACACATTTTACTGTTAAAACAAAAATTTTATCCGTACTTTTTCCTTGAATTATTAAATTTTAATTGATACAGAGTAAACTTTATTAATGGAATTTCGATGACCCGTATTCTTTTTTTTCATTTATTATTTCGACTAAGTCGCCGATTTTATATAGATTATAGTTTAACTTTTCCGCGTTAACGCTGTACGAAACTTTTTGAAAAAAAAAAGGCTAAGTGGATGTTAAATGTTGAGTAATAAGTAAAGTTTTTACAAAATTCAAGTTTTTTGGTTATAATTTCAAGAAAATTAGAAACTTAAAATTTAGAAAACCGTTCATAAATGTTGAATTTCCAATGTTACTGTAGTATAATACTAATACATAATTAAGAATAAAGAACAAACCATTACACATTAATAGTGTACTAAAAATAATATACACAGTAATATTATTAAATATACAAATAGCAGTAAAAACGATATAAATGTTAAAAATCGAAAACATAATAAATTTAAAACGTTTCAGGATCAAACGCATAAAGAATAAGCCATTTTTAGTGAAATGTTTTTCTTTTCTAATATCCGTCAAAATTAATTTAATAAGGATTATTACGACGTTAAAATATTTACCTCGTTTAATTCCTATAAACTCGCGTTGTTTACAAAGCAACCGATTTTTAGTGACCGACCGAACGGTATAAAATTGCAGTTTCTTCATAACTGCAGGAGTTTTAAAAAATATTTCACGCTACAAATGCGTTAATAATAGACTTTACCATAGTATCCAAGTCTGCGACCAGTGAAATTCGTCGCGATTTTGCTCTCATTTAATCGTCGCAAAGTCGTCGCACATCAATCAATGTGCGGCAGATGTAGTAGTACCACCACCAGTAGACACACACGCACACTCATATACACTGTCCCCAAGGGGTACAATTAATGTAATACAGGAGTGGCGAGTCACATTACGTCATCAATCCGCATTGTGTTTTTTTGCAATTTGTAATTTATTTTATAATTCTCTGTGTGTCGTGTTCTAAACAGTTATCCATGAAATATTATGTATACGAATCCTGACACGCGATCGTTGCACGACACTGCAGGTGGTGGTCATCGTACGGCAACAAAAATATATTTTTGTCTGACGGCCGCGGTATGTTACGAAAAATCAAATATAAAAGTACCCGCTCGATTACCTATAATACCTATAAGGTCGCCGAACGGTCGGCTATTATTGTACGCCCTCTCGTAGAACAAACGTATATCGTAAAACTCGATTTAAACTTCGATCGAAGAGATAAGTACCAATCAAGATATATGCAGGTTACTCAACGGAGCGATTATTTTAATGCACAGTAAAATCTTCGGTTATGTCCCGTGAAAAAGGCATCTGCTAGCGCTCAAACGGATATTAATGTAGTTAAATAGTGTATATTATCATGATATACATTTTTTTTTTTTTTTTATTCGATACATATATAATTACATGCACCGAGAGCGCTAGCTGTATTTCTTCCTATACTGAACAGCTGATTTTTGAGAACACTTTTAAGACCATTTTATATACAGCGTCGAGTAGCCTATATATCTTTGATCGTGGTACCGATGAATGTCGGTACAGTCGTCGACAACAATAATATACCCGTTGGTCCCGACCGCGATAAAAAAAAAAGCAACCCGAACACGCATGCGCAGCGTATAAAACACCACAAGGATCGAGCGGCAAAACATTCGTACGGTTATCCGGCAGTTCACGATATTATTATTCGACACACCCGGACAAAACACGAGTCAAAGCCAGAGGCGTAATTTGAGGACAGGCGAGATTGGAGCTTTTCACCCTTGATTTTTATGGGCTGGTTACGACTGCAGGCCCGTTGCCCGTTGAAATGGCTCATAGAGGGTTGTTCGCACATGGGCCAGAGCTCATAATCGTAATTACGATATTAATTACGATATTTTATTTATTTACACCACATAGAAGCTTGTTAAACAAATAAAGCATTACTTTTAAATTTATTTTATGAGTACCTGCATGCGAGGATTTGATAATAAAAATTATTATATATATTAACGAAATCGGAAGCGGCTATTTTCTATTTTTGTCTAACACACGTCTAAATTTATATGTTGCGCGTGTGTTAGGAAAAAAACAGAAAATAACTGCTTCCAATCCATTTAATAGTGAAAATAATTATTTAATAATTCATTTATCTGCATAATGCATTGTCATTCAGTTATTCGAATGAGTGCTTTTATTTTAACAAAAAATTATTATTACTTGCAAATCTGTTGAATTATCAGATTTTTTTACAATTGCTTATACTAATGCTGAACCATTTGAACAAACTACCAACTACTGAGTATAAATAAAGGTTTATAATATTCGTGTTTTTACTGTTTTAATATTATGAAAAATAATTTACTTTATTAGGTACCTATACATTTTGCGAGCGTATAGCGATCGGCTTTGTAGTATACCTATTATTTTAACCGAATTGGGTTGGTAAAAATTTTACCTCACCCTAAGAAATACTAAAATGACGGCCAACTTGTACTTACTTGAACATACGTACTTGTACCGGTGAATGGGCCTGTGCACGGCTCGATTGCGAAAGTCAAGAAAAGCGCGACGATGATAATAGTTGAAACGGAAATACTAATAGAATATGTTGTTATGTTGAGCACCAGAGGTCCAGAGTGCCTAGTTGAAAATTAAAATAAATATTTGCCTTAAAATAAAATTGTATCATAATGTAGGTATATTATAAATATTATAATTTATTAATGAATTGTGCACCAGTCGATATCGGTGTTACCATTTTTTCAGCAACAATCGACTCATATTAGAAACCACTTGTGTTCATAACATAATATTACCTAACCGGGTTTTATCACATATATGTTAGATTAATAGGTACATCATTTTTAATTATTAAGATGACACGGCATCCTAGATAGGCAATTTAGCTACACAATTTGCATACGTCTGTTTTCCAGCTTTTCATCCGTGTGCATGACATAGTTATACATAATATGGTTTAATACCTACATAAAATTATGATATAATAACTATACAAGTGAGAAAAATTTAGTACATATATTACGTTTTATAACTACTGAATGCAATTTTAGGCAAACAAATTAGGTACCTAAGTAGCAACTATAGTTTTAATTTAATATGGCAAAATGATAATTTAATTTAAAATCTAAAACTAAACAGTCATTTCGTCCTATTAAATGAGTACTTAAAAGCTGAATTTTGATACTTAAAAAAAACTAAAACATTATTTTGGATACCTGCCAACGATTACGTTTTACGATATCAGCCGTTTATCCATTTACACACGAATAAGTATCGCAATTCATATTATAAAAAAATATTGCTTAAAACGAGAAAATATTTTAACAACAACGTTTGTACTTAAACGATTTTTAATCACTTTTGGGACCAGAGACTATTTTGAGCGTTTTCAAAACGTATTTCAAATAATACAAAATTATTTTTAAACAAACGACCAATATAATCACACGTGCCATGTTCGCGATGTTTCGTTCAAGATTGTAAAACAAATTATACTTCTAGATAAGTTCTGGACGTTTGTGGGGAGAGGGGAGCTTATGACTTGCCAATTGTCGACTCTTTGGACAAACAAGTGATCAACCTGGTATAAAAATGATTCAAATATGCTAAAAATAAATAAACTACAATCGCAGTGAAACAAATTTGAAATTAATTCGAAAAGAAAATAAACATTAAATGATTAAAAAATATATTTATATATATATTGTAACTATTTATAAAGTACTATCTCGTCATTTATGTCGCATTCAAAGTCTTAGCGAATTTGCCTAAGTTAACAGAACACAGAATCGTTGAGAGTATATATATTATTGGCATAGCCAGCCGTCGGATTGAATCACAAAGTTTTTAACAAGCATTCATACACACATTTTTTAAAACTACCTACAGTAATAATTCGATCCACTATAGGTTAATATGCCTATCTCGTAGATAAATCATCATGCATTACTCAAATGATAGTGTACTGTAAAGTTTTATTACTATTTTAAATATTTAATAATTCTTTGTATACGTTGCTATATTGGTTTCGATTGTGTTGGTTTATGAACGCAGGTCATAAGTTTCTATGAACTGTAAAATATATCTTGGAAAACTTTATTTATATCGGCCCAACAACCCGGTTCTTAAGACCGGTTCGTGTAGTGGGAGTATCTAACCAACTAGTCGTTAACTGGATAGGATTAAGTATAAAATATATCGACAGCCACTTAGTTTGAAAGAGCAAAAGAGGTGTGTTGCATTACCTAAATGTATTTTTTTTTTAAAAAAAAAACAATTATATAATCACTTTCCCACTAATTTTTCATCATTTTTGTTGAATAATTATTCGGTGGGTGATGTTCTTATAGACGTGCGAAATGTTTAAAACAAGACGTATGTATCTATATTCGTCTATAGAGTGTGCGAATTGATCTTCCAATCATATAAACAGCTACTTCGACCTACACTATTCATTTAGATTTGGGGCCTCGCGTTAACGAAACACACAGAAAAATTATATTATTTCGTTGTATTTAAAATTATATGTTTCGTTGAGAAATAGTGAAGGAATTTCTTAATAATAAAGTACCCACCGATGCATAAAAACAACATGAAATAAATAAATTACTGTTGCGGGCAAGACAAAATATTATAATAATTGTGAATCTTTGTTGGACAAAATCAAAGGGGTACAATTTTTATATTTTCAGAGAACCTTAGAGCTTTTTTTGTTCTATGATGCGATGTTCATAGTCATAGTTTGCTTCTACCTAAAGATTGACGATTTCATTCTTCCAAAGGTCGTTATAGATTCAGATCGATTCACAATTGATATATTTTATAAACCATATGCAAAAAAAATTATGGTAGGCGTTTTATCAAAGACACATGCAAATATAAATTTTTAATTTTTGTTTCGCCTCGGGCCTCACAAATATCGAGGACGGTCCCAAAGTCGTAACGCGCGCGACCGGCGATAAGGGCACACCACACACATCGTTGTGCTGCGAACCGAAACGCTGAACCTCAAACACATATAAAATGTATTATTATAATAATAATATTTTTTTTTTTATTGAACTAAAAAAACATCGACAACAAATATTATTAGTTTTTGGTTTTAAATCATACTGCTTAATATGTGGTTGTCTATATATATATATTATAGTGTACTAAAGGCAAATTCATAGTATAGTTAATTGAATATATACAATACATGCACTATGCAGTTATATTATCATAAAACTATGTTTGCTAAATTGTATTATATAACTATAAAATAGGTTTTTCTTAAGAATATTATCATATTTGTGATGTTTTTGGTATCTGGTCCTAATGATTCGCTTATGTTGGCTAGGTTGTTTTTTTTTTTTTTTTTGAGGTCGTTAATTATGTATTGATAGCACTCTGTTAGTATACATTTGACTGTTAATATAACCCCACAGGTTGTTGTGCACTGAGGAGGTTCTTCTTTGGCCATAAGGAACTTGTGAGTTAACCTTGCATGGTCTATCCGGAGCAATGGATAATTAAACTTTTATCTCTTCTGCTATGATTCGGATTTTGCCGATTATGAATTGAGTTTTCGATTTCTCCGAGTTTAGTCTGTCGATTCAACCAGTGGGTTTTGCCATTTTATTTGGATCAAGTTTTTAATATGGGTTTTGATATCAGAATATGTCAAGATATCAAAATGCTGTAAATGATCGTTTGGCTGTGTAGCTTCTTTTGCTGCTTTGTCGGCCATCCCGTTCCCTTCTACATTTGTGTGGCCCAGTACCCAAATGAAAGTGACATTGATACTCCTATGCATTAATTTAACGATGTTTTCTTCTTGTATGAGTTTAGCAATGTCTGATGGGTTTATTGTGTTATCTAAGCTACCTAACTATAAATGTGCTCGATCAATTCGGTGAGTATTATTAGACTGTCTGTAAAAATGTTCTAGTGTTTTTTTAATGAGGCCTATTATGCTTTGAGTAGACACTATTGTTTTATTATCGATGCACCTATGAATATTATTATTATCCTTCCGATGCGGCGGAATATTCCCGGCACTGCTGCAGGACTGCTGCAACACGTCCCGCGGACAGCAGACAAGGCGGCGGCGGGTGCAAAATATAATAACATAATATATGGGTACGGTATGCATAATTACGCGTGCACAAAAGGATTCGCATCTATATATATTATATATAATACGATATGACGTGCACGTCGTATGTACCTCATCTACTCGTCTGCATTGTTGTGCCGGATTGCCGAGCTGCGAGAATATTTTAGCGGGCGATTCTACGTTCATCAACGGCGTATTATAATATATAATAATATGGTATAGTACGACTCGTCATAGTAGTGCTTCTGGTGCTAAACTTCAATCGTCAGCCAATGACTTCGGCGTATGGCCTAAACTGACATTATATATCGTTATTATTATTATTATTGTAGCCCGTAACACTAGCGTGATTATACGAGCTATAAAACGAACATAATATTATATGTATGCACACAAGGTTTAACAGAATTATCTGATAAGTGACAAATTAAATAAATTTGTTAAAATCGATATTTAAAAGAAAAAAAGTTTCATACACTATATTATACTAGCTGTCCCGTCCATCGTTTCCTGAGCCAAATATTAAGTTAAGATTAACCTCAAGTGATTTACATGCATCTAAACCACCTATTAGGTAGACAATTCGCTGCATTAGATCGCGGAAAATATGTGAGCAGTAAATTATTAGGTAGACAATCCACCGCAAGTGGATTGTGGACCCTCTGAGGCGCGTGAGTAAAACCAGAATAAGCCATAAGGAAGGTACATGAAAAACATTGCGACGTTTGCTTATGCTTGCCAAATATTTGTTATTTTTTATAAATTTAAAACCAAATAAGCAATCTATAAATAGTCCAGATATAGTGGCGAGTTAAGATCTATTTACACACAGCAGCGACGTGACAGTGCCGTGACCGTTACGGGATTCCCTCGGCGTTTTTAGACACATTTTCAACTACGGATATTTTTGCTACAACGATGGCGAGTGTGAGTATATTGTGAATTATTAGTACGACGCGAATGACGAATACCGGGTAAAAACTGTTGTAATACGTTTGTAGTTCGAACCCGACACCACTGGATACGGCGTAAAGGTACGATTACTATGACGCGTCAGTTGTGTGTAGTCGTTGAGAGGTAGTATACGTCTCGGCCAATTTTTTATTGAATAAAAAATTATTATATCATAATCTGTACTTTGAAAGTATAAATATATTATTTTTAATTAAAAAATTCAAAATGAGCCAACGTGAGTTATTGTCATATCTTCTTCTTGAAGAAATTGAAGAAGAAGAATTTCTCATTATTATCTAGAGAAACAAGGCAATCCGTATTATGAACTGGACCCAAATGAGCAATCTCCAACAAAAAGTTTTTTACCACTTTCTAGAACTGGTGGTTTTTCAAATGCCGATGGGTTTGCTGTACGAGATTTATTTATGGAATATCTTAACAGTAATGCAGGAACAATTGCCTGGCAAGATAGTCATACTACAAGAACTAATTAATAATATACTATTATAATATTTTGTAATACTAAATAATTATAATAAATTACAATATCCTTCCCAGATGTTTTTACTTGTTCAGCTACCTCTTTCCAAGCATTATTCTTGATCGTCTGATTTTTGTAGAGTTTACAACCCAAATCATACAAACAATTGAATTTAGCTACCATTTCCACAAGTTTTTCGTCCTCAATGACAGTGAAGAGTACATTTGACATGACGAAAGTACATGAAAAAAATATAAGAAAATTATACGAACGCACGTGTAGTTGCGTCTATACTGCTCACCGACAGGACGGCCCGTGCGGCTGACGCAACTTGCGGCCGCCGCAATGCTGTTAACGCATTTTAGGAAACGCAACCAATTGGATAACCTTGAAAGTAGTACCCTGCGTCTGACGCGTCATAGGATTCGTACCTTAAGGCGTTAAATTATTTACATTATTATCATTTTTTTCGGAACCCAATAAATTTTTCCAACAAATTATACACTAAAACCTTCCCTGAGTCTAGATCTATTTATTGGTGAAAACTGTATTAAAATCCGCTGAATACTTTTTGATATTTTTGCGAAACAAACAAACACTGTTTCTTTATATAACAGTAAGTAAGATAAACGCTTGCTCTGCAAGTACCGCATAACATTTTTTTTTATTCTTATTTTTTAATACAGAGAATAAAAAAAAAATAAATTGTGTTAAATTTTTTCGGAAAAATCTCAAACAGCCAATTTGTTAATTTTATTTCTAGAAAATGTTTAATGGTAAAAACGTTTATTTAAGTCAAGTAGTCTGTTTTTACATTTTTTTTTTAAATATCAACATTTATATATTGAGTAAATTAATTTAAAACGTAATTACATTTTTAAATATACATATTCTCTTTGGAATTTTTCATAAATAAATAAATCTTAAATTAATTATGATCCATATAATTTTCAAGGTCTTTATCATACGGTAATGGTATCGATTTCTTTCTGAGGTCTTTCTGTTACACCCTAAACATAATTTTATACAGAGCAGTATATATGCGCGTGCACGGTGCTCTTACGGCAATACTACACATCATGCGTATTATCGCGACCGAGACTCACAGATTAGACTTTAATTCTCATCAATCTATGTCCATATATAATGTTTGTATGCGTGTATGTATGTATGTATGTATGTATGAATACAGATATGATCACACCACAACTGAGGAGCGATTAGGGAGGATGCTGATAAAAGGGATACTCTACTGCTATGCCGCCAAAACATTCAAGTCCTAATTAGCGGGTTTATTTTCTACTATAATTCTAGGCTTAATGTTTTTTGGTGATGTTCACTGAACACGCTGCTAATTTGATATTCATAATATTATATAACGATAACAACATCCGTCCTAATAACGCATGTCTACATTTTATAATTCCGTCCATGCCTGTGGCCTGTCACCGCAAGTAACGTATTGTACCTAACCTATAATATATATAATTATTAAATTATTAGAATTTCTATGCACTTTGTATTGTTTTCCAAAGCTAACTACGCGATATTCGTCTTATAACATATATGTTACATAATATTTTTGAATCAGAATAAGAGTTTTTAATTTTGCATTTTTTTGAATTTTTTAGCAATTTTAAATTTTAATGTCATTTTTTAGGGCATTTTTAAAGTTTTTGAATCCAAAATTTGAATTTTAAATTGTATTTAAAGATTTTTATATATTTAACAAACTATAAAGTAGGTTTTCGTATTATATTGTAAAAAAAAAAATTTTAATTGTATGGAAATAATAGTTTTTTCAAAACAAGGAAGTCCAAAATATCAGTTATATCTATAAAATTCTTTTACATCTCTTTAAAATGTATATAATAAATTATCAATTATCATTTACACCAAAATTATTTGTGCATCATTTAAAATTTTTAGGGCATAAAAGCATTTTTCTAAGGTATCTACCATAAGTCCCAGCCCTAATAATTATTATGTGTTTTAATATAATTTTATTAGATATACGTAGGTTATACCGAATGATACTGCATAACTACTAACTATATTATACTATTCCAGTATAGCAAAATAAAGTATTGAAGTGTAAATCAGAATCAAGCATAAGTACAACGCATATAGTACATAGAGGTGAGCATAAAATCTGAATATTCGAATTATCCAAATTATCCCGATATTCAAATCCGGATTTAAATCAAATTCGTATTCGGATTATTCGAATTTATGAATTTGCTTTTTATTAATTTTAATAAATGGTAAAATAAATCATTTTATTGAACTACAGAATACTTATCATAGCTTCAACAGTTTTCATAATTTATTATTAGTTAACAAAACAGCATGTTATTAAATTGTTGTGTTTATAGTTTTATACTTACATGACTTACAGTGATAATATTATGATTCATGAATGTACTATACTGTATATTAACTTAATTTAACTACATAATCATCGAATGGTTATTGAAAAATATTTTATGAAGATAAGTTAAATTTATATTTTATACTACAATACGATATAGGAAATTCCTACTAGGAATGATACAACAATAATTGTAATCGATATAATTATTTACACGGACATGTTTTCTTACAATTATCAAATAAAAATTATCATAAAATATCGAAAAATATCAAGTGGAGATATACGTATTGTAGGAATAGTATTTCTTCTGCATCCAACTACAAACGTGTTAACATTGATTCTTACTATAATGCCTCCAAGTAAAATTTGGAATTTTTTACGCGTGGTGAATCAAATACAATAGCTATATGTTCTATATGCAACGATGTTTTGAAAAATATGAGGTCTACAACTATTTTGTGGACAAATTATAATCGGTAGCATAAACCTACAAATGAAATTGGTAAAGAACAGCACGCTAATGAACATGCAAGGTAAGCATATTATTAAATTTAATTAATTAAATTAATTAAATTTAATCGCTTAAATTTAATTAAATTAATTAACATAATAATTATTGAATTATTGATAGTAATAAGAGCAATAGCGGTTATGAACAGACAGCTTTAATTTCAATATCTTCAATTTGTATTTCTTCCCAATCAACTTCATCTTCGTCAATCGCTCCCCCTCCCCTTTTGAAACATAAGAAGCACTACCATAACACTTACACTAGTAAAAGAAATTCAAGACCATTAGATAAAATTCAATGTGAAATTTTTACGCAATGTATTTGCAAAATGATAATTATTGGTATATATATATATATATATATTATATAATATATAATTATATATTATAATATACATAATTATTGGTATATATCATTTAGTACGATAGAAAATAAAGATTTTCGTTCACTAATTTCAACATTTAAGCCACTTTATACTATTCCATTACGATAAAGAATTACTACACGCATTAAAAAGATGTATTTAGATAAATTACATACTATCAAAAATACTATCGGAAACATTAAATATATTTCTTTAACAACTGATGATTGTACATCTACAGCAACTGATTCTTATTTAACATTTACTGTTCATTATTTTAACGATAATTAAAAATTATATAACTTAACTCTTTCAATTGAAAAATACAAGAGTCATACAGCTGAAAATCTAAAAGACAGTATTATGAATGTTATAGAATCTTTGAATTTAATTGGTAAAATAACGGGGATTAGTCATGATAATGCTGCAAACATTACAAATGCTATACAACTATTTTATAATCAGGACATTTACTCAAATCGCTGTGCTGCTCATACACTACAGTTAGCTGTAAAAAAATGTTTAAATTTAAGTATATGTCGTCCGTTATTAAAAACCGCGTTAAAAATTGTTGCTAGTTTTCGACAATCTTCTTAAAGAACAAATGTCTTAGAAAATTATTTCGCCAAAAAACAAAGCAAAAAACTTAATCTTGTACAAAGTTGCTCTACACGTTGGAATTCTACTCTAGATATGTTAGAACGATTATTGAAACTTCGTTTACCTGTAGTTACCATTATATCTGATCAAACACTTTTTAATAGTAAAATCGCAAAAGATCAAGAATAGCTCGAAGAAGATTGGGAAAAAATAGAAATACTTGTCATTTTATTGAAACCCTTAAAAACAGCAACAACAGTTTTATGTGCTGATCAAAATATCATTACATCAATGGTTTATTGATTAAAAATTATAATTATTATTTTATAACTATCATAACTTTTTTGTGTTTTTTTTCAAGTTTTATCAATTGTTAAAAGTCTTATTATGAAGTACTTTTGTGAAGCACAAATTTATATATAATTTTACGATTATTATTTGTATTTAATGCATAACACATTTTTGTGTACCTACTTTATTCTAAATAAATATGTTATTTTTTCTTATTGATAGGTAATTAATATTTTGTGAGGGAAGCCAACTAGCATAAAACTCCAACATCCCATAAACACCAAAAAACATAAAATGTTTCAACAGAAGTTTTAGTTGCCCCGTAATAAATCATATATGTATGCATAATAATAAACAAGAACCTCATAGGGGCCATCGTTCCTGTGGACTCGAATAGACAATTACCGCCAAAATAATATGTATACACTAGTACATTATTAGTATCTAATTACAAGTAATATTTCATCCATGCCAGAGGTAAATTACTTTTTATATCATGCAGAAACCTTAACATATTTTTTTTTATAAGTAAAAGAGTACGTCTATTATACATCTTAAAGGTTTAAGTATGATTTTTTTTTATTTAGATAAGAATAACAATGCTTACATGAAATATTACCGGCTGGTTCACCGCCATATATGTTTATAATTTCCACTCTGACTAAATACATTACAATAGCAATTTGGTGTGACAACAAATAGTCTACAGTACAGTTAATATAAGTTCACTATATATTTTACAATACTATTTTAACATATATTTAAAAGTTGATTTCAATATTTCGTTTTTATATAGTGACCAATTAACATATCTTTTGAATTTTTAAATCTCAACTCAATAATTGAAATAGTATAATAGAGATGCCAATACTTGACAAAAATAAAACTGTTTGAAAATGAAACTAATAACCAACCTAAGTAGCCAATTCATTGTTAACAACTAATTTTTATTAAAAATTTGATACCTTTGAAAATAATTAGAAATTGTCCTTAAAAGATTGAGATTTTGAGACTGTAGTCTCAATATTTTTCTATACATGCTTATTTTTTTTTTTACTTCTTAAAATGAATATACCTGCGAGCATCCATGTTTCCCTTCTAATTTTTTTTTCATTTAATTTACATGGGTAGTTTTTTTTATAAATGTTTTTATTAGAGTCTTACAACGCATTTGCTTGCGAATGGCCATGTTTCCCTCTCATTTTTTTTTCATTCTTTAAACTTAAGTTAAATTTATATTTTTTAAATATATTTTTTTCATGCAATTGAAACTTTTAAAGTATATTATTATATTTCATGCACTCAATGGCATTTTCAAATGCAATGTTTTAGGCAAAAATTAATACAACCTCGCGTATTATTTTTAGTAAAATTAATTATTTTAATCTTAAGTTGTTTATTTGTATTATATTGATTCAATATCCATTATCTATTATCAAATTGTATTCTTATTAAATTAGTATAAATATTCTTTGTATTGTTCGTATTGAAAACTTAACTTTAAGTACTACACCTTCAACACAAGCTTTAAACTTATAGAAGGTGTGCACATTTTGCTTGTAAAATGTTTGTGTTTATATAACATATATTTGCAAATAAATAAATAATAAAACACTAACAATATCAATATTATTATAAAATACACTTAGTTATGTAAGGTGATAGGCCGTCTTTGCTCAGAATCCTTTTTATGTATACAATGATTTTATATCATAGAATTCAAATTTAACTCATCCATTACAGTGACCCACTCGTCACCTACTGTACAGCAGAGTGAAAACAACTTGCTATCTTTTCTTTTTTTTTTGTTTTGTTTTTATGTACGCATTTGAAAACTATTATAAATTTTAATCTTTTGACCCCTGAAAGTAGGTACAGACACAAAAAAACAAACACAACTTTATAAAATCAATACATTCTTTGCTTTGCCCTAAAATCACAGATACTTAAATTATCATTTTTTTTTTTTGCAATTAACGTATATAGGTATTTGAAGTTATAAATGTATCCATAGTTTACAAGATTTTTTTTAAATGTAGGTATTTTTTAAGTGGTAAAAGAATCATTGATATTACACACTTTATATAACCTGCATAATTTGTTCATTGTCTAGGGATTTGTATTGACAGCTAGTGGTTTTTTAGGAAAAATTGGCCGAAAACAGTCACAGATTAGACTCACACAGAATTATATTTATTTACTTTGCACACACTTACAACTTTAAAAGTCATTTTAATGCCATCATGTTAAATTGTCCATACTAATTTCCTTAAAACACGACCGACTGCAACCTCTTTAAGCGTAGATAATTGAAACATTCCCCTATACTTAAACTATTTTTTTCTATACGCAATGGCATTTTCAAAATACTTAGATTTATTTTATGCTATATATATCACGAACTTGTTCACATCATTCTACGTTACGTCGGTATTGACTTATAAGTTAGTAACATCTAGTACTTAGAAATATAGGCTGACAGCCGAAAGACCATAATATTATATCCGGTCGGAATCGTTTTTCGTATGAATTGATTTATGATTGAAGTCAAATACACACTTCCATTACAGTGACCTACTCAAAGATGAGAAATACACATCACCTACTATAATATAGCAGAGTGACTTTTGTGTTTTTTTTTTTTGTATGCATATATACAATGAATTGAACAACGATTTTTTTTTTAGATATTTTGTAAAATTACGATTTAACAAAAATATATTTTCGTTGAATAACGACAGAGACATTAATAATATTGTATTACAAAAAAATACCTATATTTCGAATGCATTATCAAGTTCCACGTGTTACTCTGTATGATACTCATTATAATATTCGATCCATTGTACGAAATAATATATTATTATATTTCGCACGTTCCAACAATCGCATAAATATAATACATATTATGAAGGTACAATAAAAATGACTTTGCTAATGAATTTTACTTTAAATATAATATTATTATACGAATAAACGTGTAACTATTACTTTACCAATCATATATGTGTTAAGTATAAATCCCTAACTCCAAACAGAAATAAATTCGGAGACTTATAATAATTAAGATCTCAATTAACATGATATGAAGCATTTTCAATAGGTTTAATACGCCTCACTATCCTATATTGTTAATTAGACTAGGTGCGTTACCATGTCACTACAACTTAAATTTTTTTTTTTGAAATTTGTTCCATACTTTAGTAACCAATTCGTAACCATTCATAACCACAAATTTAGAATCCGTAACCTAAATCCACCACCGCAAAAACCATTTTCCAGAAACGGGTGATGGTGCAACGTTACGCCAGTATCCACACCTTGAAATAATCTACTTAAAAATTTCAAATTTCTTCTAGGAGTTAGTAATCAATTCGTAACTATCCGTAACCACAAAATTTGGAATTATTTTTATACTTATCTAAATCGGTTAAAACGTTTAAACTTAAAAAACTTAAAATATTATTTTAAGTATTACATCGTACACAAACTTATATTTTAATACAAAAAAAAAACTATTATTTCATAATTGAATATCCTAGTAAAATATAAGAGGATGGACTTATTTTTTTTTTTAGAAGAGTAAAATATAGTCGTTGCGGCTTAGTACCTATGTCACCAATTAATATTTTTTTTTTCATAAACCCACTTCATATTTCCCTACCTAATAATTAACTATAGATAAATAATGAAATATTTATTTAACTATAAGTATAATAAATAATACTTAATATATATTTTAAATACTTAAAATTATTACAAGTTATATAATTAAAATATATTTAAATTTAACAACTCCTCTGCGTCAATCGTGACTAATAATACCGAGTAATCGTTAAAATACATTTTATATCTTTAATTTTTATTACTACATATATTTTAGAAGTGCAGGAAACTTTTTATTTTACATAAAATAAATATAAGAGATTTTTTTCATATGTTTAATGTTAACGTGATATCAAAAGTTAGGTTATCCTCTTGCGTCATATAAAAAAATAGTAACTCATTTACCTATCTAAGTAAAAGTAAAATCATATCAACAAATATATTTGTAATTTAAAGCAATGAGTGAAAAATAATTTTTTTTATTACGACGTAAATGTATGATATTATTTATTTGAAATATTTTTAGATAAGTATAAAAATAATTCCAAATCTATGGTTACGAATGGTTACGAATTGGTTACTAAAGCATGGAACAAATTTTGAAAAAAAAATTTTAAGTCGTGGTGCCAGGATAACATACCTCCAAACCGACACTGAGTGTATAAAAGTTCGAACGATTTCTTAAATTGTCACAAAACGATTCTTAATTAGGAAACCGTAAAAACTGCATGTAGGAATTAAACAAAAATTCGAGAAGTTGCAAGGAGACATTTGTGACTTATGATTTTGACAAAAACTTCCAAAAAATGACGGAAAAATAATTGAGCTCAAACAAGTTCAAATGTCATTTCAATCAGTAAAGCACGACCTTAAAAATTATATGGAGGTATATACGCTGAAAAAAGTTTATTTGTGAAAATTGAATCGGATTACCGAAGAATGTCGTTAGCGAAGACATGGAACAACTTACGGCAAAAGTTTGTTTTTATAAAATTATTTCAATACGGTAACATAAATTCTTGTTTGGATTTCACAAATGTTTGTCATTGCCAATTATAATTATACATACATTTTATGTATGAGTATGCGTCTTTAAGAAATATTTTTTGTACGCGCAAATCAAAACATTCTGTATAATAATAGTATGCAACTTTATTTTGGAATTAGTTATCACATTATTATACTTCCATCGTTGTGTTCGATAACCGATTTTAACAATTTGTTTAGAATTCTGAATTTTTTTTTTTTATTGATAAATGAATATACAAAAAAATCATATAATTATTAATTGACAAAAAATAAACATTTTTTTCGATAAAAATTTTAAATAAAATGAAGTACTATAACTATTTTGAACATAAACAGCTATAATATTTTTAAACATCAAAACAGTAGATTTATATGAAATTCATAAGACAAAATTGAAAAATATAAATATTAGATTATCCATACAAAATAAATCCCAACAATCGATACTCACCAAAATTGTTGATTTTTTAAAAAAAGGTATTTATTTTTGTGTATTTAAGTAAATATTATTTTTATTTTCAAAAAATATTTAATTAATAATTAATATGTATAATTTCACTGTTTTTAGCGACCATGACAGATGAATTCAACATATATTTATCTATAAAAAATCTTATTATTCAATTAACTTTAAAGTGAGACATGTTAACTTTTGGTAGGTAGATAAATGTTTTCCAAATATTATTTAACTAATTTCTTACGATTAAAATATACTTGTTGTAATAATTCTTGTTTGCTGGTTTTATCACCTCCCGAAGAATTTATTATTAATAATCTTATATTTAATTACATAGATTTTGGTTTGTTTTCTAAATTTTCTGCAAATTCAAAATCATCTATATTATACATTCTATAAAGTTATATTATAGTATTATTACATATACATCAACGATGTTATCCCTCAATAGTCGACGGAAATATAATCTACATCAGTAGTGTTGCTTCGTACATTATATTTATATTTAAATAAAATATAAATGATGCATTAAAAAAGAACTTGAGCAGCAGTTTTACCATTTGTCATCTAATTAGGTACTAAAATAAAATGCTTAATGCTTATAATATTTTTTTTGAAGCTAGTAGAATTTAAAATAAATAAAATAAAACCAAAAAGTAAATAGATAAATAGATTAAACTGTGCTTTAATTATTTATTATTTAAGAATCAAAACAAAAGTATAAAATATAGTTAAAAAATCAAAATATTAACCGTTTTTGAGAAAAACCTTATTAAGTTTATCAAGTTATCATACAACATGTTCCAACATAATTTATTATACGATAATAATATTATTATTTGTGATAAGTAGGTAGTCATATTATTATCAAAATATTTGGAACAAAGTTGATTATGTATAAAAAAAATAATAATAATATAATATAGTAATATATATAAATATTTTTTTTATTTGTTACAAGTATTATTTACTTTTTTTTGTCTACAAAATATTTAATGTGACCATTTACCATATTTTATTTTCTGCATGACACACAAAAAGTATGATAAATCTTATAAAAATACTGAGTGTCCAATGCCAATGGATTTTACTGTGTGTCCACTAAGAAAACCTCCTTACAAAAAATACCCCGTATATTATACGAACTACTTAATTAAAATCTGTTTGTAGGTGTGTGATATATATTTCTACAGTTACTAAAAATAAAAAGTTCGATATAGTCATTCGTTGTTTGATTATAGCTAACAAGGGTCAATCGCCGTAATTTTATCACCGCAATGTTCATCCGGAAATCGTCATAAGAGATATTATTGTGTCTATATAATGGCTCCTCCTCCTTTTGTTAAATACATTTTATTATTATCTTTATTTTTAACTAACTCTGGCGGTATGCTAGATTTTATTGTAATTTTAGAAACGCACCTAGTTAAATGCTTCATTTGAAGTTTTTTGACATGGTACATGATGAGCGCATGCGACTCAGTAACCCACAATCGTAGCAAACTATATCAGCCTTTGGATGGTTTTCATTAAAATTTTTGTTTTAAATTTGATCGCGTTGATTTTGATTATTAGAATGTAATTTTTGATTACTATTTTGCATACGCATATTATTAAAACTATTATCGCCATTGTAGCTACATTTTTTATTCATTATTCTAGAGTAGTCACTATTATTATTAATACTATAAAAATTATTGTTGGGCAATCTTATATTGTATTCATAAAAAAAATATGCTTGTGCATCTAATATCTAAATAACAATAACTAAGCCAATGATCAAAAAATAATATTTTTTATTATTATTATAATTTAAATTTAAAATTATTAACTATTTTAGTTATTGTAATTTTATTTTAACATTTTATTTTTATTTTACTTTTCAATGAACAAATCGTAAAAACAAACCTCTTTGATATTAAAAGTTGTATTATGTCAGCTGTGAAATTTTCATATTGCCGTAGTATAATATCTATCATCTATGGCAATTGCCAAAATCGTTGCAGAGGAAGAAGAAGATTAACGATTATAAAATTTCATTATGCAAAGCATAATAAATGGTCAGGAAGAAAAGACAAATTGAGTTAAGTACAGATTCATTTTTCATAAATCAAAATATTTTCAGTTCAGAATGAGTTAATTCATTCCACATCGGCGCGGCGGTGGTGCAATAATATGTATATGGCACGGGAATTTGCAAAAAATGTTTAAGTCTAAGTAAGTTTCTTTTTATATTATTTTAAGGCTTAAATTTACCTTTTTACTTAAAACACATATTTAATGAGACCCAAGTGTCGTGACCGTAAATTTTATTTCCGAGTACGCAACGTTTAAAATACACGAACTCGAATACCTATCCCGAACGTCGTTGTTTCCCGGCGTCCCGGTTGTAGAATAATAATAATTAATACGTAAATACGTAGATGAAATAGACATACATTTTAGTAAATTTACAGAAATACACGTCATAAGTCATGAAATACAATTTTAATTAAAATTATTACATCAAAGCATAGTATAAATTAGTATTCTTATTCGCTTAAAACTCAACACTGGCCGTATCGCATAGGTAGTAGTGTAAATAAATTCATAAACAACAAAAGTTTAAATTGCTTTATATATTTAAATAATTGCATTGAGTAGGTATATAATATTAAACATTATACGAGAAAGCTTATATTGAATCTTCAAGGTTTTTGATAAAAAATAATTGTATTTTAATATTTATCGGGAATAAACCGTGTCTAAAAATTTAAACATTTCAAATACTTTTAAATGGCTTATAATTATAAAATATAACAAATAAAAGAAATCTATATACTAAATAATAGTGGTTATTACTATCATGATCAGCAATATCGGAGTAAATGTTTGACTTGAAATCTTACATACTACTGGTATTTCTGGCACGGTAAATTTGACGTGTTAATCGTATATCTAAACATATTATAATTATATTTTAACTCTAATAGGCAATAGCAGTTATACAATTTATTTATAGTAGGTAATTAATAAAATTTTTTTTTCGATTCATTCAAATAACATGATGATGTCAAATATCGATAGTTGTAATAATATATTATATCTGTGGATTTTTCATATTGACATAAAAATATAAAATCTATTATCTATGTCAATTGGCAAACGTTGCAACGGACGTAGACGGCATTAACGATTCTAAAATTTCAATGAACAAAAAATGATTGAGTTCGGTTTTATTTTTTACAAATCGCAATGTTTTAATTTCAGAGCAGTTTCCCGCACGTCGGCTATGTGAGTACGAAACAAGTTTCATCGGAATAATCGATGTTTACGTAAATTTGTTTTCGTATTCTTTTCAACATAATTCATTTACGTGAGCAAAACAAACGTCGTCGTCGTTTCGCCGCGCCCAGGTCGTAGAATAATAATATAATATACCTAAATGAATAGAGTAATATATACTCATGGAAGTTCTTATGTCTCGTAAAAACGAAAATTAATATTTTTGAGAATAGAAATATTTTTATTATTTTTCAATCGATCAACGTTGAACATTTCTGTTATAATTTTATTTTAAATTCAATATTTTTATAAATTATTGAATTACTCGTAATATTTTAATTATTTTTATATTATCAGTTACCTTATATATTGTACATTTAATATGTTTTCACCAAAACGTATAGGCAGGGCCGTTATTAGAAATTATTCGCCCCCGTCTCAAAATTCATGACGCCCATGTTCAATATTATTATTTTTTTTTTTTTTTATATCATAGTACCTACAGAAGTGACTAAACATTTTTTTCAAAAATTCGAAATCTTATAGAAGGTTTCTCATAAATTATATTTAATCTAGTTTAAAAAAAAAATTACGAGCTTTAATTCACCAATAGCTTTTTATGAGCGCCTAGAATTAATATTTTTAAACAATTTATAAAAAATAAGAAAAATTGCATATTATTTTGTTAGTAATTTAAAAATAAAACTTATTTTTACATCATGGATTTGAAAATTTAATGCTCTCTTTACAAGGAATAATTGAATTTTATGTTAATTTCGTTTGAGATAGTTTTTCCCTAAATGTGTGCCGACCCACCCCTCCCTCTTTAAACCGGTCCTGCGTATAGGTGTATAATATACTATCATAAGAGACATTTTATCATATACTATTATTATTCATTTATAACTTAACATTGATATATCGTATAATGGTGTAGGTAAAAATAGATTCGTGGTAATAATAGTTTAAAATTAGTTAAACAGTTTGATAATTACATTGTGTGTATAGAAACTTATTACGTTTTCAAGGTTTTTGGTGTAAATCATTTTTTATTAATATTTATTGGGAATATACATTCAACAAATTGTAATGAAATAAATATTAACATTATTTTAGACATAATATCTGTCATACCTTTAACGCATTTATCGTTAAACATTTTACTAGCTGCGTGTTATTTCAGAGATGTTATTTGACAACGGATGTCCCCAAATTGGAATGAAGTGGCTGGTGTTATCATTAAAATGTATCAGAGACAAAGCAATACATAGTTTATTTTCATTCGGACACGACATCGCGGATCGTTTGGTTAGAAGGTATGTAAACAATATTTATTGTTATATATTTATTATAATATACGCACCACTAGTGTTACTTATGTTAAGCGGGCGTGTGGGTTTTAAATTTTCTTACCGCCGTTAAGTTTTTTTTTTGATATTGTTAATCGATCAGGGGATCGAACATATCGGTTATAACTGTAGGTATAACGCTATTTCGGCTACCAATTAAGTCATGATAAAAATTAGGAAATTAGTCAGGTCTGATATTCACTAGGTAATATTTAAATATTTTCTCTGATTATCAGGTACGATGACCTGTACGAGAGAGTGAGATAAATGAAGGAGAATAGAATGTGTGTGTCATGGTGAAGATAGTTAAGGAAAAAGGGTCTAGAGGATTTCGGAATGTTTGGTGTATGAAAGGAAAAGATGCAAAAATATGTAAGGTTAGGTTAGTGGCTTGGCGAAGCGGGTAACCGCAACTGAGTTTCGGAAGGGGTGGTGGGTGGATGGGAATTGGCCAAATAATAATGGGTAATAATTTATATTAACTAGATTTTAGTGTTTACTATGGCATGTAGTTAAAATTATGTATATGTAACTATCGAGTATTGGTGGGTGGTTGGGTGGGTGACACATAATACTAGCTTCTGAACAATTTCGTGTTCGCCACGCCACTGCAGGTTGTATTGGTTGGAAGATTGGAGAGTGTGTACTAAAATAAAATACAGTGTGGGTGTAGTCGTGAAAGTAAATTTAGGGAGAAAGGGTGAAATGGAAAGACGAAAGAAGTGGATAGACAGAATGCAGAACATATGGATGTATAGATCAAATTTAGTTGTAAGAGTAAGGGAGAAGAAGTGTGAAGAAGAAAAGTTAGGTTAACGATATCGAATACGTAGGAAAGGATCTAGAATTGCAAAGCTCACTCGACCCTTTGGCTGATACTACGGTTTAGTAGGTTTGCAACCTTGACTTATAGGTGAGGATAAAAAGAGTCCTAAACCGAGTTGGCATTGTCGGTTTAAGTATTGAATTAGGTGTCATCAAATCGAGTATGCGGTTGATTGTCAAAAGTTAGGTAGGTAGGTAGGTATGATTGGAAGTTAAAGTATAATAACTCATAAGTATAAGCATTAATGATTTATCTATAACGGAGACCTGGTGTAACAGTGAGACATATTGGTAAAATAAACTTAACTAAATATTAGTTTTTGAAAAAGCATATTAGATATTTAAATATTGTTATAACTAGGACCCGGAAATATATGAATTTGTACATTTCTGTTTATTTGTTAAAAAAATAGGTAGATAAGACACAAATTGATATTGTATTGACATATTTTGAGTGCATATTTTAATGATACTACGCGCAAAATTGCATGTATATTTCGTACGTTATTAGTGCTTATAATTCAGGGCCCTAGTTACAACAATAAAATACGAAATAATAATTAAAAAAAAATATATATTAATATTTTTAATTTCTCACTCCCTAATTTTGTTCATTAGTATAAGTAAGTAATTTAGGTAAAATTTAGTCATGATTACTCAACCCATTCGAGTGCACCAAGGGGGCTAAATAATTGCAAAATATGATTTTTTTTGCCGTTTTTTGAGTTTTATCAAAAAGGTGTTGCACTTATCGATAGAACTTATATTTTAGATATTTATATTTTGAATAATAAACATATTTATTGAATTTCTTATAAATCTATTATTTTTCAAGAAAAATACCAAATATTTAATTTATTGTAAAAAATTGATTTTTTTTTATGATTATTTAATAGTTCTTGGATAAGGTGCTTTTTTTACAATCTGGAAATTGCTGACGATATTCGCTCACTACTCGCAGTAAATATTTCTTATGCGAAGAATTAAAATTGTGTTTAATACATATGTAGAGAATAGATGTCAATGGTTTGTGTCAAACTGTCAAATATATTGAATGTCTTGTCTCTACTGTCTCTGTATAGTTTCATTATCGATATAATTATATAATCTTAAATATAAAATATCTGCCGTTTGCCGATTTCAATACAATACTCGAACGTTTTGTTTGCCGTATACCTATACTTAAATAACTATCAGGTATAAAGTCTATAAGGTATAAAATTATATTATCAACATTCTACTCATACGAATTGTATTATTCTCTCAAAAACGTGATTATAAATTAAAGCATTGTGATGACATAATAATTATTATAAATAGATCAATTTGATATACTTTTAATATACTTTTTTATTTTTATTTTAACATAACGGTCACAATAGAACAGTAACTCCAATACAATTACACTGATTAACTTTTTTTAGGAAATAAAATTTTTAATCATTTTTATACAAGATATTTTGTTCTATCATCAGCCGTTATTCTAATAAATTTAAATAACCGTAAAAAAATCAATTTTTAAATAAATAAAATATTTGGTATTTTTTCATTTTTCTTTAAAAATAATAAATTTATAAGGAATTGTGTACAATTAAAATTTATTAACAATATAAAGATCTATGGTTTAAGTCAAATACATTTTTTCGATAAGTGCAATATTTTTCGAATTATACACAAAAAAAAGACAAAACAACCCTATTTCGCAATTTTTCAACCGCTTTGGGGCAAGTGAAGGGGGTGAGTAATTATGACCAAATTTAACAAAAATTACATTTTTATAGTAATGAACAAAATGGAGGGGTGAGAAATTAAAAATTCGTGAGTTCAAGAATAAGGGCCACCCTAATTAATATATATTAATAATAATGAGAGTGTACATTGAGAAATCTTTTAAAGACAATTTATAATTATATTCTAAGGCATCACATTTTTCATAAAAATTAAATGTTAACAATTAATTGGTTATCCTAGGTCGGTTATCAGTTTCATTTTCAAATAATTTTATTTTTGTCAAGCATTGGCGTTTATATAATACTAGTTCAATTATTTAGTTGAGATTTAAAAATTCAAAACACATTTTAATTGTTCACTATGTAAAAACGAAATATTGAAATTAACTTTTAAAAATAAAATAGTATTGTTAAATACACAGTGTTCTCTTATTAACTGTAATGTAAACTATTTTTTATCATACCAAACTGATATTGTGATTTATTTAGACAGAGTGAAAACTATAAGCATTTTTTGGAGTGATCCATCCGGTAATATTTCATGTGACATACGTATTGTTATTATTATCTAAATAAAAAAAAAAAACATATTTAAACTTATAAGATGTATAATAGATGTACGAGTACACTTTTGCTTATATAAAGATTATGTTCAGGTTTCTGTGAGATATAAAAATTAATTTACTTCTGGCGTGGTTGAAATACTAATTGTAAGTATATATTAATAATGTACTAGTATGTACATATTATTTTCGCGGTAATTGTCCGCTCGAGTCCACAGAACAGACAACGACGGCTCCATATGTGGTTCCCTAAAAATTGTTATTTATTACAATTATATTTTATACTGATAGTCGTATCTACGACTGTCTTTATTTTGGTAATTGTCCGATCGTGTCCACAGGAACGACGGCCCCTATGAGGTTCATGTTTATACATATATAATTATCACAGGGCAACTAAAGCTCTTATCGAAGCATCATATGTTTTTGGTGTTAATTGGCTGTTGGAGTTTTATACCGGTTGGCTTTCTCCAACAAATACTAATAAAGGTAACAATAAGAAAAAAATAACATATTTTTTTTACAATAAATGCAAATAATAAGAGTAAAATCGTACATTTTTTAAGACATTTTAGTTCATGGTATAACTTCTCAAAAGTAATAATCAACAATAAGTATGTAAGCTAAAATATTATTGACCATAGGATTGATACGGGACATATCATACAATATTGAGCATTAAAAATAACAAAAAAATTTATCGGGATTGTGTCTAACTAATAAAATTATTACAAGTGTCTGAAGTTTTAAACGACTATAATTAAATTGGATGTAAAAGTCAACATTTTAATTTTATAATTAGAATATTTAATTTATTTGTTTATTAGATTTTGAGCCCGTATTGAATATTAACTTCCGTTTTGTAAAATCTCAAAATACATTGAAAATACCCAAATTTGTTTATTAAATTAAAAACCTAATCATTTTAATTTATTAAATATATGAATTATAGTAATAAAATAATTATAACAATAACACATAAAACCTAACATAACCAATGCTGTATCGTGATAAAACTCATAAGGATTAACAACCTGAAAAATGTTTAATACAACCAAAAACCTTTTATATTTGAATAATTTAAATTAAGAACTGTATTATTTTCTCAACTGTTTTCCCAATATGTCAAGTTCACGCTTATATGAATGTAATTCTGGCCATAATAATCAATACACAAGCCATATAATTTTCAACTCAATAGATAAAAACATATTCTTTGGAGAATAACTTTTTCTCCATATAACAGAATTATTAATCGAAACCGTATTCATCATATATTTTATTAGAAAACAATTAATAAAAGTAAAAAATGTATAACATTAGATATCAAATATTTTTAATTGTTACGTTCAATAAAATGTCTCCAGGTCGTACTTCAAGTAGGTAGTCCATATAACAATTTGAATATGTCATCACGTTGTTCAAAGTCTCCAAATTTCCCTACTATTTTTTAATAAATATATGAAACTAAAAAAAAATAATTTATAATATTTATACATAAATAAAAGCTAATTAAACAAAATAAAAAAAAATGTTTATACATTTAAAGTTGTTTCGATGTTAAGACTACGTTTTACCTGCTTGATGGTTTTGTCTCCAAGTGTTCAAGTTTGTCTTAAGAGTACAAGTGTGAAGCGTAGCAAATTTACGTTCGGCAGTTTTTCATTAACAATTAATTTTAATTAGTTCTGAATTATAGGAAACACCTATAATATTCTATGGTTTATGGGATGATCCAAAAATGACCAAACGTGTCCAACAGAGTATAAGAAAATCAATCATAAACAAAAATAATAATAATAATAATAATAGATTCTAACGATTAGACTATAATGAGATCTGCTAAAGGCGCTAAGCACTTGCCACTTGTAAGACGGAGACAACAGATGAACACATCATAAGTAGATACATAATATTTTTAAGGTTTACATCCAATCATACCTTCAAGTTGTACATAACTTTAGGTACGGTTTCATATACTCCATTCAGGATAAGTAAATGCACAAATACGCGCATGAATACATATAACTAAACCGCCGAAAGTTATCTTTGGTAAGGTTGAAAAAAAATGTATATATAAATATAATAAAGCATTTGCTCATAGTATAACACATTACTTTAAGAAAAAGATAACTGCTGACGGTCCGGTTAACAGTATTCATGCGTGAATTTGGGCATTCATATTCTGAATAGAGTATAAAGACGCGATTGATCGTCGCATCCAGCCGCAACGAGGAGTCGCAACGACTGTTCTGTTATGGGACAGCCATAAAGTCGTTCAGGCCGACGACTGTGCTGGTCCGTGAGCAGTTGTGCGGCTCGACGCTGTGGCGCAGCGATCAATAGCGTCAAAGAGACCGTGCTGGCAATCAACTAGTTCGATTTGATAAGAAGACACAAAATTCAAGAGATCGGCAACGCCAACTCAGGACTCTTTTTATCCAAGAGACTATAAGTCTAAGGTTAATGTCAAACCTATAAAACCTATGTTGAAGCTATATTGTGATGGTAGTGGAATATCAACACTGGTCGTGAGCTTTACAATGATCTTTTCTTAATGAGGTATTCCATATTGTAAACGTAACAACGAAAGAAAATATTTAAATATTAACAAGGGAGTATCAGAGATATGGGGATCAGATACTGTGGTAGTTTATTATCTTTGGGACAGCTGTGTTCGAGTTATTAATAATTTTCTGGGTGGCAGGGTAGCTGCGGGGTAGCTGGATAAGTATTAATAAATATTAATATATTTATAATATATAATATTAATATATTTATATGTCCAGCCGGGATAGCGTTTAACGGTATAATAATAAAACATTTATTGGGTATGAAATGTTTTTCATAATATCAGTC
>JACXSJ010000697.1:151823-185087 GCA_014851325.1 Pentalonia nigronervosa | reverse complement strand
CGGCTGTACCATACTCGGACGATGTATCGTCCGGCGACGACGTGGCGTCGGTAGTCGTCGTTGATCCGACTGAGGGAAATGACGTGGTGAGGAATTCGTTTGGACTGGTTGGTTGGCGTGAACCGGAGTCAACACCAGCGACACGCGTTACTCCGCGCGGGCGGATATTGCGAATCGCGGCCGCCGCGTGGAGGGGCGTCAAATTTGCCGGGCGTGTCATGCTGTGTGGTTGTGTACCGAAGAGAACTGCGTCCACAGATACAAACATCCTCTGCCCTTAGATCGAGAACATCAGGCGAGACGACGGCGATGACACGGGAATACGTGAAAGTGCACAGAGGTACTCGGCGGTAAGTCACCCGCGCAATAGTTCTCCGGCCACCCACGGCGCGACGAGACGTTTGCGGGCGTCGCGTGTTCGCGGACTCTGACGTCCACTGGCGGTTCGGCGGGCGCCTGGCTGCCGCGGTCGCAAGGAGCGACGGACGACGATGACGCGGCGGCTAGTGATGGTACCGGCGCGGTCAACGACGCTGCCCCGACGGCACACGACGGCTGCTTCAGCGCTGCGTGAAGGCGACTAGTGACGGCGGCGACGGAGACCCCAGAGCACGGAGGGTGAGTGATAGCGTACTATAATAATAATAATAGGTGTAGGGACCAGCACGGACGTCAGCGGCGCCGGATTCGTGGAAACGAAACGTTTCAGGATCCGGCGGCGCGCGACTCCGCAGCACCGATATATCATTGTAGTCTTCGCTCGCTCCTGAGCTTTGTCCTCCGCCGTCGCCGTCACAACAGTCGTCTTCAGCACCAGCTGCGGCACCGTCAAGCGCACAACATCGCGCGCACTAGCCGCCCGCCGTCAACCGTCGTCGCTCCAGCGACCGTCGCGGTCGGCCCTCGCCATCCGTCACGGTCGTCATTGCCCGCTCGAGCAAACGCGCCTGCGACTCTCGTCCGCCCGGGACCGGTCGCGAGAACTTTGTAGAGGTGACCAGTGGCCCACAACTTGCTATGCATCTGCACCCAACGCCATCACGTACCTCCCTCGTCGCTTATGTGTCTCGCCTGATGTTTTTTTTTTTATATATATATTATATATTTTTTGTGTATTTTTTCGCATCTTTCTTTGTTATATTATCATATATTGTTCTTGTATTTATTTGCAACATTTTTTCTAATTTTTTTATTTTTGTATTTGTTTTCAAAATTTGTATCATAATTTTTTTTCGTGTTTATATATTTTTTTCACAATTATTTTTTCTATTTTTTTTTTCATAATTATTGCTACTATTTTTTTTTTTTTTTTTTTTTTTTTTTTTTTTTTTTTTTTTTTTTTTTTTTTTTTTTTTTTGTATTAACGAGTATATTTTTATTTCAACAGAATAATCGACCTCAATAAACATGCTCATGAAAAATTAATAACCAAGAATTTTTTGATACATACCAAATTTCAATATAATATATTTAGATTGTTGGCCACGTGAAAGTACAATTTTACCGACTTGGTGATACTTATAAAATATAATTGGAGGTATAAATATATTTAAAACAAAACTGACATTCTTGCTGGTAATAATAAATTATATTTTGCAATAATCGATTGATATTAAAATTCTATTATAAATATTGATAAAAAAATTTTTGTTGGGTCAAATCGCTTGAAAATGTAATACAAGATTTCTCATAAATTGTTAAAATGGTAGGTCAAAAATATTAAAAATACATGGGCACAATTTTTTTTATAAGCATTTAAACTTCAAATTTTGACCAAAATCTACCACCGCACATTTTGTAATAGTTTTGTGGTTAAATATGTATAAAATGTTTAGTTTTTATAGTTAAGAATTGAAATTTAAAAAAAAGGTTTTTCGTAAATTGTTCTAAATGCAGTTTTAAAAATATTTAAGATAAATATATGCACACTTCTTTTTATAAGCATTTAACGTTTAAATTTTGACCAAATTCATCAAAATCTCGAATGTTTGCAAATTATTTTGTTGTTAAAAATGTATAAAATGATTATTTTTTTATAGCTAATAATTGAAAATTGAAAATAAGTTTTTTCTTAAGTACTTATTAGTGTAACTAAAAAATTAAAACAATTTTTTATAGACATTTTAAGTTCAAATTTAGACGAAATTAAATATTTAATTGAAGAATAACGACGTTATTTATTTCGTTGCAATTTAATAATATTGTTCGTGAATGCTTGAATTTTTTAAAGTATATTATTTTATTTTATACATCCAATTAAATTTCAAATGAAATATTTTCTGAAAATAATTAATTCAACCTACTGTATTATTAATAGTAAAAGGAGTTATTTTAATAGCAATAATATCTTAAAATACATTTAGTTATGTAGGCTGACAGACGCGTAATCGCTCAGAACCGTTTTTCTTATACAATGATTTATATCATTGAATACAAATTTAACACATCCATGAAAATGACTCACTCGACATCTACTGTACAGCAGAGGAGTACCCACTTGCTGACTTTTTTAAATTTGATGATATATAGAAAATGTCAATATTAACATTGGATGAAAATTTCAAGCATCTATGATTCATTTCGGTTTTCCCGGTGCTTATGAAATCTACTGGGAATTTTCAATTTTGATCTCCTAAAAGAAGCAACCAGATTCATTTTCTTAGCTGATCAAGAAAATAAAAACACACTTTATTGTAAAATCGATATATCTATCTTTTTTCGCTCAAGTTCTAATAACAGCATCATAGCAAAACGAATACATTCATCATTCCAAAAATTCTGTTCCGATTATGTAATAATGCACAATTTTTATTAATTTTGGTATAAATCACGACATAGTACATAACCGTGATTGGAACAAAATGTAGCTCACGAACACGATGTAAATAAACACATCGTGCACTTACAGGGTGTAACTGGGTGGCGACCAAAAAGTTTCCAGTCCAAAGTTGCCAGTTTTGGATAACAAAACAGTTCTACCGTAAGTTCAAAATTATCGTGCTTTTGATAAAATTACCGTACAAAAAAAAAAACGTAAATAATACCACACAACAATAGTATTTTAAATTTAATGATAATGTCATATTACCATATTACTTGTTATTACTTATTATAATAGTAAATTATAATATAACAAGCGCAATTCAATCAATATTTTTTTAAAAATATATTATAATAATTATAATTATTATTATAAATTATTCTGCGATTTAATTTTGAAAAAACGAGCGAAGCTGTCGAATATCAACCAATGATGAACGACTGAATACGCGATAGTTCGCCCAACTAATATAGAGATACAAGTCTTCACAAATTTATTTTATTTTGTCTTAATTTACAAAAAATATTATGCCAAAAATATTTGTTGAGAATTTACATAATAAAATTATTTTGTCCACTTGGGAATGAAACAAAATCATTAAAATAGCTATTTGACACAAAATTATAGTATTTTTGGGTACGACAATGTTCTATCGTACATTGTATTTGAGTAAAAATGATCGTACAAATACGATACATATCGTACGTCTGGTGACGCTGGCTCCATTCTAGTGCATTCCTACCACATTCCCGCCAAGATTGCTAACCGTCGATGTATGTCGGTCGCCGTCGTACAGATGTCGAACGACGTTGTTGTGACATACAGAGCGGTCACTGGAGTAATCTTATTCGTTACCATTTAGTTTTAAAAATAAAAAATTAATTATCCAAATACAAAACTCTTATTTTACAACAATAACACCTATACTATTATATATAGAGGCTAGTCATCGGTTAGAATCGGTTAGAAAGGTGACAATCGCGGTAATATTTGTGTTGCGTTATTTGAGCCGCTGTATACAATGAGCGAGTTGCCATATGGTGCGGCAAATTTGTCCTCGGCACGTTGGAACAATAAATCATTTCGGTACGCGTGGCGGTCCCACTCCTGGTGCACGGAGTAGGTATAGTAGGTATGTCCATGTTGTTCTGTGGTATATCGTTGGTAGCATACTGTAATAATACAAGTTACAACAACAACCACGGTTTAGGTTTAAGGTTCTGCGTTAAACCGCGTCAACGACAACTATTGAAACCTGACGGAAGACTCCCACCATTTTCTTCGATATTGCGTAATGCGTATCACTAAGTTCGAAGACGATTGTTATGATCGAAATAATGTGGTCAATAATTGTGGATGATCGTTCCAGTTGTTTCGTTATGTTTAAAAACCTAGTTAAAATGTTAAAACTGTGTCCCTCGTGAACGAATTGCTCTGAAGAGTTATAATAAGGTACACGATTAGGAGGTGTTTAGGTGTACTAATTTATTGCTTATACATATTAACTAAATGTCTTTAGTTATCTTTTATATCGCACAATGCCACAATGTTAAAATGTTTACAGTGTTTACATTTTGATTACAGTTTCTTTTCAAATTTGAACGACACGTAGCCCAAAGATGGCAGAATATGCCCTTTTGGTGCTGTAGCTGTATATCGCGTTGACGTTGCCCAAGCCAAACGTATTTTAGTGATCTTAAACTGATACCCGATAAGATTTTTTCTGAACTAAAATAAATAACGTCAATTTTCTTATTCGATTCATTGATCATTCGTGTTGTGTTTAAGTTCCTTCGCTGTATGTTCACTGCATGTGCAAATAAAATATGATTTACCCCTTCACTAATACCATCTTGTGCTTTGTAGATTGTAGAATCTTACTGAATCTGGATTCGTGTATTATCAATTGACTACTATTTGAATATTCGTAAGTCGTTTAAAATTTAAATATTTATATTGTATTTATTTTACATTTGATACAATTATTCATTGAATTAATGTTTTTAGTTGAGAGTAGGACATTAATCTTATTTTTGTGATGGATTCGGCTGATGAAATCACAAATAACGACGAAATTACAAATGACGACGAAATTGAAAAAAGGGTTAGAACCCTTTGGGTGGGTAATCTTCATCCAAAAGTGTCCAACAGAAATATAGCCGAATTGTTTTATCAGGTAATTATAATATATATATATATAAATTTAATCGATCATTGATCATAAAAATTTTATTAGATATAGATAAGTAAAAACGTATTGGATCATTAGATAGACAAAGTAAAATTGTATATAAGATTAAATATTCTTATTATAAACATCTGTAGTTGGAAACAAGAGGTAATTCCTCAAACATAATCTTCAATAAAATTTTAATTATAATTTCTATTATGATAATATTTTTTTAATTTTCATGACTATTTTATTGTAATAATTTTATAAATTACTTTTTCTTTTTATATTAAAATATTAATTAATTGCTAATTTAGTATCTGTGACATTTAAAACAATAAGTAAATTTGGTGATTACAATCATAAACAAACTATTTTGTTAGCATCTCATTTATGGTTAAACATTATGACTGAAAATTTTTGATATTTGTTAGGTAAGTTAATTGTCTTAACTTCCAACTAAGAGTAATGTAATATTATAGTTGTTTTATTTTTAGTCTAACCTAACTATATGCTAATACATATTTCTATATTATTTTAAATATTAAATTAGTTTTTAGATTTTTGTTTATTTTTCTATCTATAAACTAATATGTTATTTAAATTTCTGTGCAGTAAAATATTAAAAATTAAATAAATGCCAAAATATTAATTTTATTTTTCAATATACTTTCTTTTGAAGGTGGGGCCAATTGAATATGTAGAATTTGCGTTTGACGGGCATGATATATGTGAAAACTTTGCTTTGGTTGTGTTCAAATATGCAAGTTCTGTAGAAGATAGTATAAAATTTTTTCGAGGTACTGAGCTATATGGTTTGCCGATAATAACAAAAAATTATTCTAGACACTTTGAAGATCCAGCTTTTAATGATCAATTGAACTTTTTCAAACAACTTATCAAAGTCGAACGAAATTGTCAACTAAAAAATAGCCCTAAAGAAAGTAAATGGATGGATCAAAGTTTAGATGAGAAAAACATAATTCCAGAAACTCTGCCTGAACCTCCTAAGCATGAAGTACATAGTCTTAATAGAAACCAAAATAATTATAATCATACATCAGTTGTGGCTAGATGTAGTTCTAAGGTCAAAAGACCTACATTTTATCATGGTGTCTGTCATTTTAAAGGTCTTAACTCAGTAAATAAAGGTGAACAATATCCAAACGATAAATCTTACCATAGTCACAAACGTCATAAAAAGTCTGAACACAACAGTAGCTCTGGTTCAATGAAAATGTTCAATTATGACCAGAATTCATATAATAATCAAAATAATGTTCGTAATCAACATGATAATGTTAATACATCATTTAATCGGAAAGAAAGTACATATCACAACCAGGAATCTTTGTTAACACATGAAAAAAGTACTGCTAAAGATAATATGTTAGTGCGTGATTTGAGAGATACTATGTTTAGAAAACGTAATCGCTTAAATTCTAATTTTCATATTAATACGAATGCTAATGCTGGTTGTACGTCACTATTAGATCTCAGAGATACCATGTATCATAATAAAAGCAGTAGATATGAAGATCTAGGACAACAGCATTATGAATCAGATTCTAATAACCGTTGGTCAGAACGAAATCAGAATATACGTGGCAGTAATAGTTTTTCAAACAACGGACCTCATAAAAATAACTTTAATTCTGAGCGTTACAGTGAATCAAATACTAAACATCAAAACCATTATGCTGATCAAAGTTATAACCAAGATAAGACACATAATAAATTTCAAGAATATGACAGTGAATTTCCAAATAACTATAATAATGGTTATAGAAGAGAGCAAAATAGGCCTATCAATCATAAATACAACAGTCCTCAGAATATGGATTCTACCAGTCGTCAGCACAATTCTTATCATCCTTACAAACGAAACAATGAAGGTCAAGATAAAAAAAATTACAAAAATTTGTATGATGGGCAAAGTGGTCAAAATCGTGTTAGAAATTATAATGAAGGGAGTACTGATAGATCAAGGCATAGTTATTATTAATAAAATTAATAAGTAAATTTTTTTTTTTGATTGAAACTACATTTAAATATTTTTATAATTATTAAAACAATCTATTAGTGCATTTATATTTGATATATCTGTTAGAAAAAGATCTCTATCAGATTCACGATTGTTTAATTTCCATTTAAATATATGCATTATTATTTAGTAAATATTTAAACTTTAAAGTATAAAATTAATTTTTCCATGTTAAAAACTTGAATAAATGCTACTGTTGTTACTTTAAAATTTGCTAATTAAAAAATAAAAATCCGTTTAATGAAATAGTTTTAAGTATTATTTTTGAAGTATACTACTATAAAATATAAACCTAACAATATTTGTATATTGTTTAATTTAACAATGTTAATTAAAAATCATATAATTGGAACTAAAATTATTATTATGACATTTTATTTTGTCAAGGTTAGATTTGATATATTTAAGATTACAAATGGAGGTATTAAATAACCTGTCTTAGTTAATATGTTGATATTACAAAATTTTAAACTTTATTATTTATTTTAGCAATTTATAGATTTTTTTTATTAGAATTTTAAAAATAACTACTAAAATTTTTCATCTTAAGCATTTTTTTTAATCATAAATATAGCTAAGGCTTTGAGATATTTTAAATTTGTATAGTTATTTTTTTAATTAATAATTATTTGGTACTTATTGATTATTGTGACATATATGATTTTCTGGTTAATTCAATTTTGTTATTCAAACTACTGCATTATATTATTTCAAATCAATTTAGTAATGCACGTGACAAAATAATATAAGTAGGTCTACACAATAAAACTTGAAGTATAAATAACATGCCAATAAACCAATTCCCTGCGACATACATATCACAATTCCAATATATTATTAATTTTAATTCTTCATTCATATCCCCATATATCTTCAATGAATAACTATATTTAATAGTCTATGGAAAAATTATAGCAATTTTTGTCTTATGATAAATTTTAAATTTTTAAGGTTAGATGCAAGTTTTTATAATTTGTTAGGCAAACCTACTTAAATTACTTTGTCTTGTAAATTATAAAATCTCTTTAAATAATAAAATGCAGTGGTAACCTGTTTTAGTCAGTAGTTGCAGTAATAGAATTAACTGACTAATTGTCTAGGTAGTCACAATAATCAATAAGTAGTAAATATTTGATTTTTTTTCTGAAACCCCGTAATTAACTAAACTTCAATTAGAAAATTTCTTTTTACCGTAATTATTAATCTTGTTTTCAAGTTTCAATCGGAATTATATATTAAAAATAAAATTATAATTTTGTTGCATAGAACGTATGTTCATATATTTTAATATTTATAAGTTTATAACCATCCAATTTTAAACAAATAATGTGGCCATTTGCTTAAATTTACAAATGTAATGGTAAATAAATATTTTTGTGCAGCGTTCTGCTTCCTTATTTTTCCAAACAACAAGAATTTATTTTTATGTATACAAAAAAGTGGTAATTTATTTAAAGCACAAACTTAAGTATAATATAGTTATTTAAACACGCATATTTCTAACAAGTAATTCATAGAAATTAAGACATGAAATATTATTTAATATTTTCTATTCAATACTGATTTGAAGCAATTTTCACACATAAATATAATTACTAAAAATATTTCAAAACAATCATAGTAATATAAAAAATATATACCTACATAATATATTTATTTATTTATAAACTAAATTTTTTAATAAATACTTTCACAAAGTATTAAAAAAATATACTTAATGACATATTTGACATTTGTTACCATTTAATGGATATAGGAATCATCAAATTAAATTTTAAAAACGGTTCTTAACATTAAGAATGTGATGTTATAGCATCATGGGGTTTTCCCATTTGTGTCAGTACCTTATCAAGCCACTGTAAAGGTCCATGTAAATGTATCTCAATCCAACATGGTGTACTTGTGACATCTTGACGATGATAATCAGCCCCCCAGCCTTTCACAAATGACATACGTATTGTACACATTTTGGTCAATTCAAAAACTGCCTCAAACCCATGATTTACTGATTGTGACAGAAGACCGGCAAATTCTTGATTATTAAATATACGCAATGAACACCCTGGTGGTATTTTACATACTGTAGAGGGATGAAAACCGTGGTGCTGGTTACAATTACGTGATTGAACAAATATAGCTGAGTCAGATAAACATTCAGCAAAGACTTCACCACCAACATAATATAGTTGAACACCTGCAAACAATTATTACTAAGTACTGAAATTAATTTAATTTCAACTTGCTAAAATTGTAATATTCATACCTTTGCCTATGTGTCGTCTAGTATTTTCAATAGTTGAATTACGATTTACATTAGATAACTGACCAAGACAAAAACGGTTTAAATCGTTTCTAGGATTTGTAAAACCATCCACAACCACATGAGGAGAATGACATTGATACACTTCACCCACTCTGGAATTGAGTTCATAATATGCTATACTAGCCCAACAGGGTTGCTCCTGGAAAAAAAGAAGTAAAAAGTATTAAACAGTCTGTTATTCTCATAAAAAATTTTAAACTAAACTATTACACTAAAATAAAATGTTTGACTTGATTTAATTTAATAATGAAAAATTAAAGTTAAATATTTCCTGGGCTGAGAAAAGACAAAAAAAAAAAATGTATGTTCCATTTTTTTTAAATATTATCATAGGCACTGCTATATTTATGCAAAATATATTTTTTAAAAGATTTTATTCATATTTGATTCAAAATTCAGAAGTTACCTTTACGTCTCAGTTCAAAATATTTTAGGCATCAGGTACCTCTAATTTTAAAAATATGAGTTAAAGTGAATTGTTTTAAAAACATTTTATTTCATATACATTTTTAAAAATAATACCCATGTATTAGTTTTTTTTTGATAAATTATAATAATTGAATAATTTATTAACAAATATAGGTATCTATTTTTGTTTCAAATTTTAAAACATTAAGAAATTAATATTTAATAATACCCATTTTTATTTTTCTTACAACCATAGTTTAAAATATCAATACTTAACCTCTAGATAATAAGTAATAATTAAATAACATATTTTACTTGATAGACTATTGGAATACCATCTAGATCTTCTAAATTAGTATTTTTGTCAATATTATTAATTTTGCTTGGATCATCTGTTGAAGAAAATGTAGGATTCTCTGAAATATGTTTACATATACAAGGTAAAATAGGGATCTTATATAATGATTTGGTTCTTTTTCTAAAATACTCTACCTATTAGAGATGTATCCGAAAAAGGATTAATGTTATTAGTAGATGGAATTTGATTGGGAACATTAGATGTAGTTTGATTAGTAGTCAATACATTTTCAGGAAATCCATCAGTATTCATTGATACATTCATCGGCATTCCAACATCAATGGGTGGTTGATATTGCTGCAATGTCTGTTGTGGAGCATATTCACTTTGGCGTGGAACTAGTACAGGAGGTAAAACTACAAAACAAAAAATATTAATACACACTAAAATGAATACTATATACTGTATAATTTATTTTACCTGGACTTTCGACTCTTTGATAGTGGTATGGATTTATGCAAACATCTTTTTGTTTAGCAGAGAATGGATATTGACAGTGATCAACTGCTTTAAGCTCATGGTGTGACTGAAGATCAGGCCATCGCCATACTCTACAGTATATTACATGGGGTAAACCTTTTCTGTGAGATACCTAAGATGAAAAACTTTTATAACAAATTTATGACTGTAAACAAACAAACAAAAAAAAAAAAATCTTACTTGCAATCGACCATCCAGACTTCTTGGTATGGTGACACATTTACTTGGTTGTCCGGGTGAACTTAGAGCTTTTTGTAAATCTTCGGTTGCACCTTTAGTTTTTTTTAACTTCTTCATCAATGCATCTACAGCTTTCTCAGCCCATTTCTCTTCTTCATCTCCTTGTTTCCATCCCAGTAGTTTTTTTACAGATGGGCTGGTGAATGAAAATAAACTGTTCAAAGCACCACCCGTCGCATCCATTTCTTCAACCATTGTTATCTATCCAAATAGTAAAATTCACACATTATATACCATAAATCATACATGCACAATTTGTTCATCATGCTGTCATTATACATACATATATAAATATTTAATAAATATCATACAAACCTACACATAAAGTTCCTAACAATACTTACTAAGTTTAACACTTGGTTTACAAGACTTACAGTGTATAACTAATTTATATACACCAATATTTGTTTACATATTTATTATATATAAATAGTACCTGTACATTATGTAAGTAAATAAATAACTAATAACTTAATATAATGACATAACATATTATGCACTTCACTATTTATAAATTCGCTTTGGATTTCAAAGTTAATATCGTTTGTTGAGCAAGTATTCAAAAAACAATAGTCTGGGGTCGGGGCATTGAAAACTGCAATAGTTTCCGTGTTCTACAGAACGACAAAATTAGCGCGTGCGCATTTTTTAAATATAATAAAATCGATAATGTTGTATACAGTATAACATCGATAATGTATTGATTTTTACTACGCGCGTGCGCCATACGAGACAGGAAGACTGATAAGAATTATGATTATATACATTTGTATTATTCTGTTCTGTATTTCTGTGTAAATATTATTATATATTTAAAACAGTCAGTGGCCTTTGTCGACTGTTAAGGAGTAGTGTTCCTTTACATCGGGAGTACATATAACAGCAGCATTTTTAAACGAATAATATAATTTTTATTTTTTTTCAAAACTTTTTCTATTTATAACCTCTACTCGGTATATATTTTATTATGATATATGCTTTAATAATTTGTTTCGCATTAATTATTATATTACATGATCTGGACGAACTTACAATAAGTGTGAAATGCGATGGAGTGCCACGACCAATGACTTGTCGGAGAGCCCATTCATTGTTGAAATTTCGGACAGTAGTACAGTACTAAGTTGAATTTTTATTCAACTAATAGATCATGACTGCAATTGCATTTCAAACGCCTTTATAGGATCACCAGGGAACTTAGCAGATTGGCTTGCTTGTTGAATAAAAGATTTAGTGATTTAATAGTATGAAGTTTCAAGAGTGAAATTGTTTATAAAATGCTTGTGACATTTTAGTCTTTGGACAGATGGAATAAAGAGTACTTGTTGAAGTTTGTTAATGGAGACATATAATGACGCTCTGGTGATCGAGTGGAGATATTTTGACTAGAAATGTTGGATGCAATCGATGTTTGAAGTTTTGGTTAATTCTCAAAGTTGAATTCTATAGGTCCATATGACCATTGGTTAAATTTGTTGTGTATTTAATCAATGCTATAAGTCTGAGTAGCAATTTGTAGATGAAGTTTATTTGTTTATATTTGGGTGTTAAGATATGAAAAGAAATTATGCTCATTTAACTAATACTTTTCATCATTTAGTAATTTACAATGTATTAAAAAATTATTTTTACTATGTACCTATCTACTTAAAATTTCAAATCTATGATATGAAATTATATTTTTAAAGTTTTTTATATGAATGCAAGGTATTAATGAATTATAAGATTTATAAAAATAAACAAGTATTAACAATTAATATAGATTCTTTTTTTTTTACTTTTGATCCCGAATAAAAAAAAATTGCTTGCAAACATGATTTGATAACTCCTAATTAAATATAACAATGCTTGTACATTTATTTCAATATGTATTTAGCTAATTATTAAAATTATAATCAATGTTATTTTTGACTTTGTATAGGACTGCAATAATAAATATGGATATTCAGTCAGTAGATTCTAGCCGTAGTCGATCAACTAATCGGAATGAAACTGTTTTATATCAACACTTTCTTGATATGGAAATTTTATGTGATCGATTAATACTGTTAGATTATGAATCTTATGTAGTAAAATCATTGAAAATGAGACCAATTAATAGGTAAATGAAATAAATAGCTATATTCATTTTTAATTAAATAAATACTAATAAAATTAATAATGTATTAGACATTATTTTGCTTTACAAACTAGTTCTGGAGAACAGTTTTACATGTTTGTATCTTTAGCCATATGGCTGTTAAGCAAACTTGGTAAAGATTTAAAACAGCCGCAAGAATATGATGATCCAAATTCAACAGTTAACAGTATACTAGAATTGTGTGCACAATTAGTATGACATATAGCACAATGTTGAATAATAAAAAGGTATAAAAATATACATTTTTTTAGGAATTATCTGTTGATTTTCCAGTCAATCAATTAAAACAAGGTTTTGGAAAACACGTCATTGAAATTTTAAATGGACTTGCAGATTTAGTTTTAAAAAAAAATGATTTTCTTTATAAAAAGTATAATATAATATTTTAAAATGAAAAAAAATTTGAATAGCAACTTTAATTTTTAGGCCAATATTTCCAGTTGAAAAAGAAGTAATAGAAGAACTACCTGAAAATAATGCAGAACTTTTATTAGAACATGTTGAAGAAGAGATGGTTTGGACAGACTCTGATTCTGATGAAGAGAATATGCTTAATATTAATGATTTAACAGTTTTAAATAGGGTAAATAATTAATACTATACAAATTTACTATGAATTACTACAGAAATATTAATTCCAGAATAAAAAACAAACATCTTATAATACAAATGATAATTTAAAAGTTGTATCTGCCAATAAAGAAGAATGGAATCTAGAATTAGAACAAGTATTACCTTCATTGCGAGTAACAATCAAGCTAGGTGTGCAATTAGATTTTAACAAATAAATAATTTTATTTGTATTTAATATCATCAAAGGTTAAAAAATGTAATTCTTATTAAAATTTGGTTTACTTTTTTTATATTTTAATCATTTTAATTATTTTTAGACTATATTTTTAAAAACAGTTGTTAATATTTATTTAAAGTATTTTTATTTTTTTATTAAATCTAAACAAATTAATATGTTTTCCATTAAACATCTGCTCAGAAAGTTGTAATTAATATTTAGATTAATGAATTTTATATACATAAATTATGTTTGTATTGATTTTTAAATTTAATGTTTTTAATGCAATTAGATTACAAAGATTGGCGAACAAGTTTGAAACAAATGAAGGAACACAAACTTACGATGAATGCATCCATAGAAAAAGTCAAGCCTCTTTTGACCAATCTTTGTAGTACACTAGGGGAAACTATGGAAAAAGTCTATAGTAGAGAACAATACTTGAACAGTTCTTTAGATAACCTTTTAATAGAATACCGTAATTCTCAGGTATAAACATTAAAAAATATATAATCTATAAAGGTAGTTTATAAAAACTGAAAGTATAATTTTTTTTTACAATTTAGGATGAACTAGCTCGAGTTATTGAACATTATAAACTTTTAAGTAATGGTATTGTAGAACGACAAGATACATTATCGAAAATAACTGAACAATTAGATATTGTTAAACAAGAAATGGATGAAAGAGGATCAAGTATGACAGATGGAAGTAAGTTTACTACTTGTACACATTTGCTATGATAGATTTGTATTATTTCAATTAATAATTTTAATAGCACCACTAATCAATATAAAAAAAGCAATAGCAACTATTAAGTCAGATATTATGGAAATGGATGTTCGTATTGGTGTATTGCAACATGGATATTTTATGTCTAAAGTACATGAAAAATCTGTTATTCAAGATCCTATGATAAGGCCATTATTTCCTAGAACTGTGTTATGATAATATTATGTACCTACACTTCTTCCTTGTATTAGTTAGTAATTGCTAGTTAGTAAATATTTAAATTTTATGTCTTTATGATTCATACATTTTTAAAGTATAGTTACATGAATATTTTTTTAATTATCACATTTCAGCAAGATATGTTTTATATACCTATTATAAATTAAGTGCAATAAAACACATTTTTAATAAGATATGTAATTATTTAATTCTACAACATTGTGAGATTTATACTTATGTTAACTTCTTACAAAAAGGTTAACAATTATCTCTGGATAAGGAATTGACTCAAATTTGAGTCTTTCACATTTCACACATGTTTCAAATCAATAGAATCTTATTGAAATTTTATATAACTGTGGGATAAGGAGATTCTTTTAAAACAATAAAATGATTTAAGTTTATTTTCATGTAAAAAAAAAATAATGTCTAAAATGTGAAATATTTGGGTATAATACCATTGAGTAAATCAATGAAGAACTTTCGAGACAAGTACTCCAACCTCTTATCAACAAGTAGATAAGATAGCAATGACAAACAAATACAATTAAAATAATAAAATTAATTTGAATTTGAATTCTAACAAAAACAAATGTTGAGAAAAAAATCTGGGTTAGGTCAGTGGTCTGCATCGTTAAAATATTGAAAAAATCTAAAAAAAAAAAGCAATTTCAAATTTCATAAATGAAATTGTTATAATATAGCAAACATTTCTATAACACTGCTAAATTTTATGTCAAGCCATAAAAATAAGCAAAGTTTATAAGTCCCAAGCCTTGCTAATAAAAATTCATGGATTATTTAGGTTTAACATAAAATAAATATATATATATTATAAACATGAGTCTAAAAATTAATAAAACCAATAGTAGATAATTAATGTGTTATATTGTCTAATCTATAAATTCAATACATACATACAAATTTATAATTATATACAGAGTGATCCACCAAGGATAATTATGCTCATTTTTTCATTTAATAATCAATATTTTCAAATTCTGATTTTTGGAAGTTTTAAATATATTTATAATCTTGGGATTTTTTGTACTACTTAAGAAGTACCTTATGGAGATACAGACTTCTGTTTTTCAAATGAGAACCCCTCTCCTCCATTTTCAACAATAAATTATTAAATGGAACATTTTTCTGAAAATTTGACATATCAAAATAAAAATTTGAATGAATAGTTGTAAGTTATTTAGCTTGTGTACTTAAAATAATAGGCCCATGATAATGGGTTTGGAAGATATGAAGACTATGGAAATTTAAAAATGTTTTAATTAATATTAATTTATCAATATTTATAATTTATAAAAATGGTCTAAGTATAATAAAATAATACTAGATCCAATATTACGTATATTTTATATTTTTATAATACCATTTTTAAGGACCATTATCCTTAGTACAAACATTTTAATAACTGAAAAACTACTCGTTGGAATTTTAAATTAAATACATCAAAAATTTCAAAAAAAATCTACACCAAATAATTTTTAGTAAAAAGGAGGCTTCTCGTTGGAAAAACAGAAGTTTATATTGTTACAGGCCACTTCTTTAGTATTTAGGTAGGTAGGTAATACGAAAAATCAAAAGAATCTGAAAATATGGTCTTAAAGTACATATATTTATAAATTCCGAATTTGAATAAATTCATTATTAAATGAAAAATGGTGAGTAAGCATGCTTTGTGAATCACTCTGTATATATAAATATATTATGCATGTGTATTCTGTTAATATTGACATAATTACACATAACTACAAAAGTAAACACATCATTTTTAAACGACCCATGATAAAAAATAAATGTTAGGTATTGGCATATAGCAAATATATGTTTGAAAATATAAAAAAAAATTAGTTCTTTAATATTTCTTTTATCGAATGTCAATAAAACAATAAAATATTCAATATTGTAAAATGTAAATAGATGCTTTTTATGATAGCTCAATTGTAGTGCTATTAATTATATGATGATACCAATAGATATATAATCCGATTACAGAATAAAATAGAATCTTATAATATTATTCTGTGGTCCGACATTGTAATTTTGGTGTTGATTAGAGAACTATAGATACCACGGACCAAACCGTGATCACCAATTAATTTTAATGAGGGTTTGTTTTGAAACTTACCAACTTCCCGTGGTCCAAAATGCTTCAATGACTTTTTTCACACATTAACAATAAATAAAAAATACACATTTTATTTATATATTAAATTATTCTTATTTATAATTGTAAAAGAAGCTAATAAGATAATAAGTATACTTTAATGAATTTAATATGAAAAATTATATTTTTTATTTTTAACGAGTTGCTTTTGTTTAATGTTTGGAGTGCAACATATTTTCATTAGGTCTTTGAGATGATCATCTGTTAACCGAGATCAATGAATTTTTCTTTTAAAACCAAGTCTTCTTGCCTCTTGGAACTCGATCATTTCCATCGACAGGACAGCTTTATTAGAGTTGAATTTGATTTCGGGTTTACTCCTCTATTCACCTTTATGACGTAAAGAAAAACAATTGTTCAACATTTGCACTACGTTCTCGATTTTGTTGAAATCACTTAATCTAATTTAGGCTTCTGATTTAAGCTTTTTTATAAAATTAATAAATTGACTAATGTCAACATCTCCATAATCATCAAATAAATATTTTTATTATAAAAATGTAAAAACTATATTATATAATATTTTATAATTACTCAACTATCAGGATCCGCAAAAAACGTGTCTGCAGTCCGCTAGTTGGTGACCCCAGCCATAGACCTTAAAATGTCGTATAATATGCATAGTATACGTAGACGTAGGCACACACAACACATCTATATAGAGTTTTCATTGCAACGCCTGTGCCCATGAGTGTCTAAAAGTCTAAAGCCCTACATAATTTCCTTACACACTATAGTTTGTAAAAATTGCCAGGTTATAATAAATATACCTATATTCAATAATACATATATTTTATAATTGTGTATATCTATAGCTATTTTTAAAAAGTATTGTCCGTAGTATATACATTTTAGTAACTCGGAAACTTCTCATTCGAATTTCGATTAAAATATTTCAAAAAATCATTTGTTTAATAATTTACAGTAAAAAAGATTGGTTATTTTTTTAAATAGAACTTTGTTTTGCCACATGATACTAATTAATTAGTATAAAAATTGAGACAAATGAAAATATGGTTCCTAAGTTGACTTAAAAATCCCAATAACTAGAATTTTAATATTATTTTTTAATAAACAAAAGAAAGGGTGTGAGCATGTTGATTGGTGAATTACTATGTATGGTATACCCATATAGGTACAATACGTGTTCATTTGTGTTCAAATGAAAAATTATTAAAGATAACCCGACATTTTTTCAAACGCATAACCCTGAATTAAAATTTAAATTTTTCTAAAATAGGTGTAATATTAAGTCCTTTATGTAGTAAAAAAAAACCAAAATGAAATTCGGAGTCATGATTTCAAAATATTTCGTGTTACCTTTATATTCTTGTTCTCTATACTCCTGTATATTCTTTGAATATACTGTATATTAAATGCTCATACAAAATATTTGTAGAATAACGCTAAATTTTTTTTTAAATTCCAGTCATAAAAATTTATGAGGAACTTTGTATCAAATTTTCAAGATTTTTGATCGGGTGGAACTTTTTTTATCTACTTATATACTTATAGAAACACGAAAAAAATTCGAAAAATTAAAAAGTTTTTTTTAAATTAAGATTTTGTTTTTTCTTTATTGAACCCGCGGCAATAATGTTCATTAAGTGATAATAATAGATTTTTTATTATTATTATCTAAGTGGTAACGACTATAATAAAATAATACTCAAATACTAAGTAACATGTTTAAGCAATTTGTATTTTGTTGAGTAGATTGGTAGCGATCACGAATTTGATTGAGACGGAATTAGAGATGGGGTCCTGGTTAAGTGATGGTGAGGGTGATTCTGGAAGCACAGCATTTTCTCTGTCCTGCAGGGCATATATACGGCATTCGGTGAAAATAGATTTAATGTCATATTGGGGCGATTTCTCTGGCAAAAAGAAAACTGTGTGTGATTTTTGTACGGCAGATTCTTAGCCTTGCAATAATGACTTCGAATTTTCTGGACAATTCAAGAGGGAACGACCATTTACATACGTTTTGTTTAATTTCGTATAGTTTGGTTGATTGAAATGATCACTGTTACCGCTATGTAAGTGTACATTTGTTTTTAATTAAGGTTAGTATATCATTGCTTGAGAAGATTTTAGAAAGAGATTATTGTGTATTTGTGAGGATCAAAGATGAGATTGCTACTCAGCTGCTTGATTATACTCAATAACAACGAATCAGCCAAAATAAAGCCTAGCAATGAACAAGCTCTTAATGAATATAGCATCTTCTATAGACTTGTCCTTTTAAACTTCAACTATTGCTTAAAGACTCCATTCGCAAGTACTTCCCAACATTTACAATAGGTAGTGATTACTTGTCTATCATTATAGAAATGTTATCAAATTTACAAGAAAATAATGGAACCCCCACAAGATGGAATTAAAAAAATATTGACTGGCCTCTCTTCTCGTCATAACTAAGCTCTGAAATTAATTTCAATAATCTTTTTAAGGACTTCCTGAGTATCAATGAACCCGTGACAAAATTCACAAATTCTGTCATTTACACAGCAGAAAAAAACATCAGCTACGCAAATTCATACTTTAAAAATTCCAGTGTATCTTGGTGGAACGATAAAATTAAACAAAAAAACAAAGGTCTTGAAGTATTGATAAATCAAAGTCGTCGGAATATTATATTAAATTAAAAGAACTTAATGCTAAAATCCGATTGCTGGTCAAAAGCGGAAAAAGCACATCATAGCATAATTTTACATCAAATATCGGAGTCGAATGTGGAACAAAATTCGTTCTTTATAAAGTAAAAAAAAAATATAATAACATACACATAGATTTAGCAGTCTAGCACTCAATTCATCATTAATTACGGACCCCTCTGCGGTCGCATAAAAACTCTGAGAATACATAAAAAAAAAAAAACTCTAGTAACAAACACTACATTTAAGATTTCTTGAAAACAAATGAACATTCACAGACACCTTCAACATCTCTAATTTCTTCTATCGATATTAACCAACTCTAAATAAATTCTTCAATCGCAATAGGTGAACTTTTTTTCGCACTCAAGAAATACATAAGTAAAATTGCTTACCTCAACAATATTCCCAACATTTACTACTGGTGGACTGATTGTCAAATACAACTGAATTTTTATTTCTCTTGAAAGGAATTAAGAGCGCAGTAGATTACCTAATGCATAGGCGCATTTATTTCCCATTTTAATTATTTGTTGAATTTCTATTTGACATTCATTCTTCTGTGTTACAATTATACTCAGGTATTCGATTTGTTCAACTTTTTTAAACTCATACTGACCCACAGCAATGGTCTCGGTGAAATGAGTATTATCTAGTTTCCTAACAACCTTCATATATTGTATTTTCTCCGTGTTAAGATGTAGTTCCACCTTTTTTTTCCGACTCTATTAATCTGCCACATAAGTCTACCACTTTGTATTTCTCTTCCCCTAGTTAGGACTATATCGTCCATGTAGACGAGCAAACTGAAATAGGTTTTATCCAACCTTATTCTTTCATGTCTTCCAATCTTCATTTCTTAGATCACTTTCTCTAAAATGAAATTATAAAGGATTGGGGCATAAGATATCACCCTGCCTAAGTTTAGTTTTTACCTCTACGACTATCGATATTGCGCTTCCAACTTTGATTTTGACTTTTGTGTTTTATACTAGTTTTAATTGATGTACTATTTTCCTTGGTAATTGGAAATGTTTTAATATTTTGGTTATGCTAGTTCTATCTATACTATAATATGTCTTTTGAAAATCTATGAAAACTATACAGAGCTCGTTATAGTATTCCCAACTCTGCTAGAATAACTATCTGATTATAAAGATTTGGCCCATCGTTGATCTATTTTGTCTGAATCCACATTGATAGTCTCCTAGCACTTCTTCTACCAGTTGTTTGATTCTATCTAGGATGCAATATGATAGTATCTTATATATTGTATCACCTAGCAGCGCCATTCTTCTATAGTTATTGGAGACATGCTTGTCGTCTTTTTTTTTTTATTAATTGAGCATATATATGTTACTCTCCAACCACCGGTAAAGTTTCCTTTTCACATACTTCTTTTATTAACAAGTAAACACACTCTATTATGGAACTATCTGCATGCTTTTATATTTGCCTTTGAATGTCATCTTCTCTTGGTGACTTGTGGTTTTTTAGTCTTTTAACTTGTTCAATTTCTTCCTTTGACGGGATTGGGCAAAAATTGTCATTGGGTTTATTGTATCCATATGTAAATATATCTACTGGTTTTTCACAATTATGTATTTTTTCGAAATACTTTGGTCAATTCTCTATTATTTATACTTAGATACTTGAGTCGTCACTAGGCTTTCATCATCATTTTTCAGAAATTTTTCTTGCCTTCTATGTTCGTCTCTTAGGCTATTCACATTATGGTATAGCTGTCGCGTCTTGTATGATCTGTAATCTTGTTCTGCTTCTTTTTAATATTCTGAATATGCTTTCTTTTTTCGCATTTTATAATATTATGAGTTTCATTTACTTTTTCTCTAAATATTCTTTCCTTTTTCACAGTTTTCAGCATAATTTAACCATCTTTCTCTTGTTATTTTTCTTTTGTCTAGAGCTTCTTAGCATATTGTTTTAAACCACGATTTATTCGCTCTACGTGCTCTTTCTAATATTTTTTCTGATATTTTCTGGAGGATATCTTTAATTACTTTCTATTGGTCATTTATCGAAATTTGAGTGTACTTTTTATACTATTTCCTGCATATTTTCTTGAAATTCTCTAAATTTTCTAAATTTCTTATTATCTTTAAGTTTATCTCATATCTGATATTATTTTCGATCTTATTTTCCTTCCCATTGTGTTTAATTTAACCCTTACTACTACAAAATAGTCTGGGTCACGGGCAGCTCTCCTGTATGTTCTTAAATTCGTTATGTTATTGACAAATTTATAATTTACCAATATGTGATTTATTTGATTTAAGTATTCTACAAACTAATGACATCCATATTTTTTTTATTAATGCGGGAATATTAACCTTAAGATCTTTCTTTTTGGCAAACTCTACAACTTTTTTTCCATTTTCATTAGTTATACCAAATAAACTGTCGATACCAATACTTGGTTTAAATTATCTCTTTTTTCCTATTTTGGCATTCATATATCTCTTAGTATTTTTATTTTTTGTTATTACTTATTTCTTTTAGTAGTAGTTCTATCTTAATATAAAAGTCTTCTTTTTCTTGTTATGTTTTTTCTTTCGTGGATACATATATGTTAATGAATACAATATCAAACCATTTGGCCTTTATTTTATGTACGCTAGTCTTGGATCGATTACTTTAAACTCATTTATTGTTGTTACTATATTTTTATATAGTATCCGCAAAACTGAGTTGTCACCTACCAATACCGATTGTCATATTGTTTATGTTTATACGTTCTATTTCTTTCCATCTTATTTCCTGTAGAGCCATTACTTACAATTCATATCTTTCTATTTCTTTGATAGTGTTTTGTGCAACGCCGATTTTGTATAGTGTTCGTACATTCCAAGTTTTCCAAAAGTCAATTCAATGTTTCCTTTTCCATATTTTTACCATTAAATCTAATCCAAGGTTAGTTATTAAATTGCTGAACAAAGTATTTTTACAAGTCAGGATTGTTAGCCTTGAGCTGAATACCAAACCTGGAGAATTAGACTACCCCAATCATTTAAGGTCAGGGTAGGGCTACTGCAGCGCACTTATTAAGGTGCACTGGATGATAAGGACGCCACTTTCCATACGCCTAGCACAGATTTATAAATCTATTATTCTCTCAAGACTGAATTGCGATGCTTTAATCTAGTATAATTCCAACGAATTATTAATCAAAAAACTCGACGTTTTACACATTTCTGATCTAAGAATATCTCAAGTCCAGTTTCAAGTATCCACAATTTAGTCGGTATTTTTCAACTTGACATAAAAAGACTTAAATTATCATTAAACCAGAAATGAAGATTATTCAGAACCATTTCATCACTCAATTTTACTTCTTACCTCCAAGGAACACGTTAATTACTACAATAAAACCAACTATAGAAACCACCTTAATTCTTCCGATGTTACTTACTATTGAATCCCTGTGGGTAAACTATCGACACAAAATATATCAAACTCTCAACAAATCCATAAATTTATAAACAATATTATATTCACCTAATCCAAAATACTTATAATGAAAAAATATATACTGGCATATCCAAATGCCTGGACGGTAGCGGTGTCGGTGCCAGTGTTAACTGTAATGACTCTGAATCCATGTATAAACTTTCAAACTCTTGTTCAATATTCACCACAGAATGCATAGCTATCCTGAAGTTATTCATCTAATATATAATGTTACTGTGTTACTTATTTAATGTTTGGTATTTGGGATAGAATATAGGTATATAGGTATATTATATTAACTGTAAAACCCAACTTCACCCGTGAAAAAAATGAACAATTAATATAAAGTATGGATAAATATCATTATTTCAATGTACGAGGGTGTACCTATATATTTTTGTTTTAATGTACCTTAGTTCAGATATTATAGCTCTAGCTGGGCTGAATTTGGCAGGGATGGGGACAATGGAGCATTATAGGCATATTTTAAGGGCCCCTATGCACAAAATATAAGAAATTGTAATATATGATGGCTCCCATTCTATATTTAAAAAAAAGATAAGTTTTAAAAATAAAAATGTTATTTTAGAAAATTTAAGTAGTAGGTATATACATTATTATATTAAATATAGTGGCGTAAATGAACGCACATTTTCAAAACTCGAAATTATAAAAAAAAAAATAGACTGAGAACTAAAATACATAAAGGTCGTTTACATTTATGATCAATATTGAGCATTGAAAACTATGAATTGGACGATTTTTCATTATTAATGATATTTTAAATGACTATGCAGAAAAATAATTAAAGAAAGTATATCTTGTCTACTTTTGTACATTTTGGTACAATGTATTTATATTCGTTTTTAATCAAACATTTTTTAGCTTTTACTATTTTATATAAATATACGTAGAACTATACATTTATAGATGATACATTACATACTATGTGAATTGATAAAATTATTAAACATAAATATTTATTTATAATTAGAACTAAAAATATATTTTACACATGGAGGTACCTAAAGTGCAATTTTTATTATGGACTATACTGAGGCGGCCTTTTAAAGTTTAAATCTGCCACTGGCTTTCAGTATATTTTAGAATGTGATTGACTTTAAATTCTCTAAACTTTCCCCATATCTATCTAAGAATGATTTCAATTTTTATTTTTAATACTGAAAATAGAAAATTTTAAATCTGATTAAAATTTTTTTTTAAAAAATTCAAAATAGCCAATTTTTAAATCTTAGTTTTAGAAAAATTTTGATTGTAAAAACATTTATCTAATTCGGGTAGTTTTTTAACACTTTTTAAAATGTAACCCTTTTTGATGTTTAAAATAACTTAAAAAACTTTTTATTTGAAATACTTAAATTTTAACAAGTATTTGTATACCTATTTAAAAATTCTCAAATAAAATATTAAAAACAAGTTTAAATTTTTTGAATTTAAAATGTTTCTTATGTTAACTGGATTAACATTTAATACTAAATAATAAAGATATTGAGATATAAAAAAAATTGTAAAAAATAAGCTAAATGGCTTAAATGCATGTTTTTACCATCAAAATTATTCTAAAAATCAAATTTACCTATTGGCTGTTTTGAATTTAGTCCAAAACTGCAATTTTTATTAAATTAAATTATTTTTTATTTTCAGTAGACATTAAAAAAAATGCATAATAGCATACATATTGCGCAACTGTCTGTAAATTATATATAAAAAAAAAGTAATAATAAAGTATTGATTAGAACAAAAGTTATTTAATTTGTCAGGTCTTTCTATTAAACCCGGTATAAGTATACAATAACACAACAATTAAATTTCATTTTTAATAAGGCATAATAAGTATAAATTGCAGTGAGACGTTTAAAAAAATTGTTGTTCAAATATATCAGTGGCAATTTAATATATAGATTATATAGGTATAGCATAAACTATATAATATATAAATAATAATGGATGGACAGGTAAAAATCTTATAATTGAAGGTACAACGCAGTGATAAGTATATGTTTTGGTTTAGGTATGGCCGTAGGGTAAATACATTATATATTTATATATTGCACAGGTATTATAGGTACGTAATACATTAATATGTACTACTGCAACTTCATAATATATAATAATATAACAACATATAGGTAGGTAAGTGTATACAACTACTACGTATTTAGGTAAACTATATATTATTATTAATTATTATTAGTCATATACCTATAAACCTGAATACACTATTCTATTGTACCTATATTATACTGGTTTGCATTCAGTCAAGTAGTCAACACAACCTGTCCACAAGTATGTCGTGCGATTAGAATTTAATTGCAGTATCTATTTATATGCAATAAACGACTGGGGGGAAAAAAAAAAAGGAAAAAAACCGGAGCTTTAGTAGAGTGAAATGAAATGACCGCGTGCGGTGATACGTTCGTAGTCCGTTTAATATTGATTTATTTCCCCGTCAGGTTACATAGCCTAACGCCGCCGACGAGTGATTCAATTATTAAGACGGTCGACCTTGGGAGGACACGGTACCATCGTTATACATAATACATAAAAAAATAATGTATCAGCGCGCCACGACGGCCATGCGTATAACACGCCGCCCGGCGCGCACCGTCGCGGACGACAGACGGCTGCTGACCGATCGCCGATCAACCCGTCCGCGCGCGCAGACGACGGGAATTGCACTATTGCCATTATTTCGACGCATTGGCTTCGGCGCCGAGTGCGGCACTGCAACCGTCGGCCCAAAGGACGCCGCACGCGCTCCGAGCGAACGCGCGGTCTACACTTCTACCGCAGTACCATCACGCCAGGTATCGTCGTCGTCGTATATATATATATATAATATTTCACGCCGGCTCGCCATCCCCACCACCTAGGTATACCGTCACGTCTACGGGCCGTGATTCGTGACGTCGTGCGCGCCGCCTCTCTGCCGCTGTTCAGCGGACGCCGACGACGACCGGACGACGACGACTGTCGGTTAGCAAGGGGAACAGTAGAAATAACGACAGACATCCAATATCTCTAATAACAAATAATAATAACAGACACACCAGTCACTCTGTGCAGTGTCTTTGCGGCGCGTCAGGACGAATCGTCGTTCATCAACCGTCACCGTGATAATAACAATATTGTAATTTATTAATATATTATAATATTTCGTTACTGCGTCAATCCATCACCCGAACGCCGCCACTATCATGACCGCACACGCGTCCGGCAAGCTCATCATAGTGTCCAACAGGCTTCCGTTCGTTCTCAAAAAAAACGAACAGACGCAAAAGTGGGAGAGAAAAGCCAGGTATGATTGGGGGTTGGGTTTGAGTACTATTTTAGAAAACGTAAAAAAAAAATATGACCCCGTCGCCCCATCCGAACGGTGTACCGTGTGCTGCTTTATCTCGGTTTTTGTTATGCACCAACGAAAATGATAAGAACCTTGTGTGCTCGTCACGCAGAGTAAAATATGTGTGGTAAAAATAATAATAATAATAATATACTCTGTGGTTTTGTTGGTGTGTATGTGTGTGAATGAGTGTGCGTGTGCGTTATCAGTATTGACAACGTATTTTATAATTTCGCGTTGCCCACCGCACGGGTGTTTTGTAAGTCTATTTTTAAGACTGCGCACCGTACCGGATTTTGTCGAACGCGATTTTTCATTTTTCCGTTGTATTTCCATTAGCATCGACGACGATGCTCAGGAGATGTACGACGAGCGGTCTGTATGCGATCCGTCTGCCGATTAACTGGCAACCGACGTCCAACGTTTGCCTTTGTCGGATGTTGGAATTCAAGAAAAGCAAATTGGAGACGGCTGACAACGAAGGCGACCTGAAAAAGATTAGACCCAAAACGGTACCGGTGCCGAAAATTACACTGTTGGGACTGGAAAAGGATGTATCTGTGGTCACTATGGACGTAGCGTCCAAAATGTGTGAAAGACGAGGCCTGAAATTGGTGAAAATTGTTGATATTGACACTAAAACACATCGGCCTGTATACCAAATGATGACGGCCAATCAGTTCCTCAAAGAGGACCATAAAACCCGTCAAAATAAAGATGAGAAAAATCGTAATCAACCCAAAGGAGAAAAGACGGTACTGATAAACTGTCGTATTGGCCATAGCGATTTAGAATCAAAAGTTAATAATATCCATAAATGGCTATCTAAAATGCTTGAAGTAAGGGTAACAATCACTGGTGATACAGCTAATGAGGTTGCTGATGAACTCATCAAAATGACTCAGGAGTGTTCGAGAGTTGTTCAAAGACGAGAAAAGGGGGATACTGTCAAGTTTCAGTTATTACCACCAAAAAAATCTTGATTTTTAACATTTTAGCTATACCCACTTTCAAAATAATTAATTTTTTAAACTTTAGATTATTACCTTAAATTTAAATTAATTGTAATATTGTTGTGTTGAGTTTATAAATGTAAACAAATAAAAACTATTTTACATAATCTTATTTTTATATTTTTTCTCTTCAAATTTGTTTAATGTTTATGGTATAGTTCCTAAACAAAGGCAAGTATTTTTTGGCTCAATATGTTGGATGGTTTTCAAATATGTAATATGAAAAAAATTAGGAAAAACACTTGCCAAATAAACAAAATGTCTTGGTACAGTTTATTTATATGGAAATAGAGTAGGTTACTAAATATATTTGATCATTGTTTATCATAGTTTACTAGAAAACTAACGATCTAAGAAAACATTTAAATTTTACTATTATTGATATTATAAGTTTTTTTTTGACATTCTAAAGTGAATTTTATTATTATGCATTATCAGTTAATAATTAACATATAAATATTATTACAAGAACCGATTAATGACTAGTACAATTATTAAACTGTTGATTTAAGAAATATAATAAAATAGATATTTACTATTTACTGTGCTAAATAATACTTATAAACTTATAAATATTAAATTGTATAAGGTGTACAATATTAAAAGAATGAGTGAGTTATTTATTAAGAATAGTTAAAAACTGAAAAAAATGTTTTTTTCATTGATGAAAATAAAATATGGTTATGGATTATAATTTATATACCTTAAGTTTGTCCATGAAAATGATAAAACTGGTTTATTAATTTTATTTCTAAAAAATCATTAAACTGAGCCCTTGAATCAAGATTAATACATTTATACACACGTAATTAAATAATGTCAATGTATTGCTAATAGAATTATTTTATTTTACATTAAATAGAAAATTAAGGAAATACTTAAAATACAATTTTCATAGAAATTAAAATTCTTTATCTCTATTTTTGAGATAGTGGGTCTTAAAAGGATCACATGGTATATATTTAAGTGTTACTGTCACATTAGAGTTTGGTAAGTTCTGAATTTTTTTCTATAGCCAACGAATTTAGACAAACATTTAGACTTACATACAATTGATTTAATTTTTAGCATAAAACGTTATCATGTTCAATTATATGTTATATTAAAAATTATAAAACAATTGTACATTTTTTTTATTAGGTTGATACCAAACTTTTACGAAATTGAGAATTATTTTGATATTGATATCGAACAGTACAAAGCTTCGTGAGTTTTCCTTGAACAAACAAAATTAGTACTTGTGTGATTAAATATGAAAATGCATCACGCATGATATTAATTATTGTATGTTTACTATTATCGAATTCAAAATGTCTAAAAGAAACTTAATAATTTTCAGTCCGTAATATTATATATATTAATATTTATCAATAGTTCTATTTCCATTCGAATATTCACGTTACCTTATTAATTATTTGTCCACGGCACTTTGCAGTTTGCATGCCTTGACTAAATGCAAGATACTCATTATTGCCCATTGTTTTATTTTTTTTTTTATAAAAAACACGATTTTATCTGAATGATATTTATATAACAACTTGAAAGCAATAGCTATATTAGGCGTTACTGTGTTAGAAACAAGATTATAATTATATCTACCTAAGTTAATTATAACTTAATTTGTTTACATTTTTCACAATGTAACATGTTTTAATTACTTACAAGTTATTACTAATGCTATAACGGTATGGAAATTAAATGAAAATTACTATTAGCTATTATAGTATATTTGTATAGATACAATTTACGACATAATTATTTTATGAAACTTAACAAAAAAAAAAAATAAAATGATGAAATCACTGCTGTATAGTATGTTTGAGTGTAGCTCATCATTGAATAGGTCACTGTATAAATCATTGCATATTCAAAAGGATTTTGAACAGAGACGATGTGTCAGTCTCTATTTCTTAGGATATTTTATTATTTATTTCTAATAGGTATTATAAGAAATTGCGTAATATTAAAAAAATTAAAAGTCAACAATAAATATTTTTTATTTTTCGTTTAAACATCAAATTTCGTTAAAATGTGTTCTTCAAATATCTATAAAAAAAAAGTTGCAAAAGTATGTATTTTCGAAAAGTATTCATTCTTGAAATAAGATCAACTTACGAAATTTGAGAACTTGAGAAATTTGTATTACATTTACAATTTTTACTAAGAAAATATTTTCTTATATTTATTGAAAAAAAAAAAACAAAAATTTGATTGAAGTTTCAAATGCTTAAATAAATATTTTAATTTGAGCTAAAATATTAAAAATATATTTCATGTCTAAAACTGCTATTCTCTGTTCAGTAAGAGAACATGTCAATTTGTGCATCCCCCCCCGCGTTACCTTGTCATTTAAACCAGTTCCCCTTTAGCAGGGTGTTGTGTGGGGATGCGTTTAGTACCAATTTTCGTCGATTTGCAGCGTGTTCTATCGCTGATCTGAGTGTAGTATTTTAGTGAAAATTTTAAGTCGATGGTTGTTCCTAAAGTTATTCTTTTTTGGATTACAAAAAAAAAAAAATATTAATTTTCATGCTTCACTCAGAATGACAGAATTAAAATTTCTGTTTGTTCAATTTATTACAATATTATGATAAATGTTAATGTATGCGCTAGTTAAGATGTTTAAATAATTACTCATGAAGATGCAAACTTCCAAGTTCTTTATTTTTTGTGCTTTCTGCTATAATTTTATCAATTACAGTATTCAGTATTACACACACTACCTAGATATTAAGGCCGCTTAGAGATTACGTAAATCAATATCTCTAAACATATGAATATGTACATAGTACATATACTTATAATGAATTTCATCGAAAATGAAATAATTCAATTTAACTGTTTATGATTATGTAATACTATAATACTGATAATGAACAACAATCAAAATTTGATAAATGTGTAAGAGATGGGGATTTACATTTTTGAGTTTTATAGAATATCAATAAAACAAAATTAAACTATTTAAACATTTAGAGATAAGTACGATAAATGTTTAAATAATCGACCTCTATGTTATTGGTAGGTTATGAGTTATGAGTTATGAGTTATGAGTTTATGACTTAAGTTATGAGTGTTTCATTAGTTTAGTAATTTATATCATTGTTAACTGTTGTTCAAAGATAAACGGTCATATATTTTATGTTTAATTAAATAATAATTTATCAAAACTTTGATAAAATAATTTTTATAGCTTTACCTCGAGCTTTACCTACTATTTATTTAATATCAGAATATTTACAACTTTTGTTCTTCTGAGTCTTCCCACTCATGTTAATGTCAGTTGTCACTATTATTTGTTAAAAATAATAGGTAGGTTATTATATAGTATGTATTATACTTATTGTACTAATTATTGTACTGCAAATTTTAATTTATTCAAAAAATATGTTCAAGATTGAGGAAAAAATAATATTATTAACCACACCTCTTTATTCTTGAATTTAAATTAGTATTATATGATTACCATCTGCGTTTTATTACTTTGATGGATTATTTAATAATTTCTAGTGTGTTAGCCAAGGCTGTAATTGGTCCAGAAATCTGGACCCCCCCGCTAAAAAAAAAAAATTAGCTATGAATATTATTTATTGACTATTATATTAAGGATAATTTTATATTTTCATTAAAGCAGTAATTACGAGAATAAAGAATTTTTATATTTTGAACATAAAAATAATGAGTGTCCAGTATTTATATTAAAAAAATGTTGGCCCCTCGAAATTTTTTTAGTTTGGCTTTGGTGTTAGCACACATCAGTAAGATTTATATCAGGATTTTTTTTTTTTTTGAGGTTCCAGTATTATATAATAGGTTTGATATCAGGTAATTTACGTCTCCTCTCATCACTAACTAACCAACAAACCACCTCTCTCTTAACCAAAAAAAATTAAGCTTTAAGCTTCTATTTCGCCATTTTATATTTTGATCTTAAAAATGTAGCTATACATTGGGAAGCCCCAGATACAAGTATTTAAAAGCGAGTAAAATTTTACGGTATTACCTTAAATATATTGTATACTATATTCCTATAAATTAATTATAAATTTATAAATCACTGGACTTTAGAAACCAATTCTATATCGATCAACCCAGTCGATCGAGCCAGTCTTGACAATGTATCACGCTGATTGAACCACTGTAATTTTCTACATGCATATTAAAATTCTTGCGCTAGGTAGGTGACTCGTTTCAACAAAATATGTAGTAAGATAGTTACTTTGCTGCTCTATTCCGATATGTAACAAAGCTTATTCGGAGGTGTTTTTAAATGATTATAATAAATGTTTTTGAAGAGTGAAAATTAGATGTGGATAGCTATTTTCATTTTTTCACAGTAACAACGCGTGACTTGTGCAAATTTGTCTTAATATTTGTCAACACTTAATACTTATTGCGAATATACTATTGCCTTATCTGATTGAAATTTTATCGATGTGTTTTCGAATTGATCGTTACTATATTTTTTATAACTGCTCGATTTGATCATCAGTCTAATGGTGATTGATAATATTATACCCACTGCCGTTTCATTACTATATATATACACTTGACATTATAAACGCATTTTGTTGTATACCTTTGTTGTTTGGAGATATTATATTATACCTATAATATTGGATATATATTTATTATTTAGCCATGATTTGGAGGATATCGACTGCAGCAGTTACTTAGTGCGTTTTAAGGACTGCAGACGATAAACCGCTTTCTTATTATGTTCAGCTACCTACTATAATTTTTATATTCTATTATTGAACTACTCGGTTCAAATCATAGACATCTAATATAATATATTATATGTCTATGGTTCGAATGGATCGATGACGTACCTGCATCATGTCATAGTACCATACATTTTATTAATTTGTTTATTTTGTTAATGTTGACATTTGTTGATATCTTATTGCATAAACGGTATACACGAACTCTCTTGTAAGCTGTATGCAGTGTTTAACGTTTCTCAAATTTCGTACTACAGCATTTATTTTAGTATGGTAAAACTAAAATCGGTGCAGTAATTACAATCTGTTAAATTACGATATTGGCAATTACTTAGGTTTTAAAACTAGAGTAGGTAACTATTATAGGTAGTTGTATACTTAATGGTATTTTGTCCGTATAATTTTTAAAGCTGGCTATTACGAAACAAAAATCAATGTCAAATATTATTTAGTCTTATTTATAGATGCTCCCAAAGGACGGCAGGAAATAGCTTTGTTATGGTTATATATTTGTATATGAGCTGGGGGTGTAGACTAAGTAATATAAGTAATAAAAATTGTTCGTTGTAACTAATGATGCTTAGGTGTTTAGGTCGTTTACACGTTATATCTTAAAAAAAAAACTTAATAAATTATGTTAAGGTATTTAAAAACTATAAGAAAGTGCAAAAATCTTAATAATTGTATCATTTTCGTTGTAAATTTAGTCAATTTAGGTTGTATTTACAAATTTTGCTTATAAACTTAATATTACTTAATTTACGTAATTCGATTTTATTTTTTTATTTGAGCCACCGCCCTAGCCATTAATGACGACGACACGACATGTTATGAATTTATAATGGATTTGAATGGAATTTTTAAATTATTCAATAAAATTCATCAGGCAATGTGTTTGGATTTGGTGGAATGTTTTGGTTTGTTTCGTGGATAAAATATCAGCGCTGGTTTGTAATTGTCAAGAACTTAAAAATTCATTCTTTCGTCGAAGTAATAATGTAGTAATAGGTTATATTATTGTAGTTCTCTATAACTAATACTCTATGTAGCCGCTAGGTTAGGTTAGTCTAGGTTGCCTGGATTAAAAAAACCTGTTGATCGGTTGAAAAAAAAAAAAAAAAAAAAAAGGTT
>JACXSJ010000697.1:55639-151723 GCA_014851325.1 Pentalonia nigronervosa | reverse complement strand
CGTTTAAATAAATCGTGATTTTTATAAAGAAAAAAATACGTTTTATACATTTTATTAGACAGTAAAAACTAAAAATAATATGTGTTTTTCGATAGTATCATTTCTATTATAATATTCACACGCGTATAATACACGTGAATAAATTAATATTTTCCATTCAAATATTCATACGAGGTATTCATCTGACCTTATTAATTATCCATGGCACTTGGCATGCCTCGGCTAAATGATACACTTGTTATTTACCACGTTTTTCAAGAAAATACGTTGTTTGCGAAAATATTAATAGGTACATAATGATTTTTTTTGACATGAATCAAACTTGTTATGAAAGCTTTCGAAACCATATACTTATAGGTACTCTGAATTTTTAATAATAATAATTTATATTATTTATTTTTATATATATACGATACCTTTTTTTCTTATATTTAATTATTTAATTATTTAATAAAATATATTTTAACTTGTTCATTTGATATCAAATATATATAAAATATACTTCAATATTTTCAGAAACACTCGTGAGAATTTAAAATTAAATTTTCAAATCACCATAAATCATTGTTTATTACTTATAGTAATTTAAAGTTTAGGTTTGAGGAATAAAAAAAGTGGTAGGTATTATTGTATTAACTAACCATTTTTGTATGGATCATTTGTATTTAGTGAGAATTGTCTCTTATGTATTGTAATTATCTAAAATTTTAAGTTCTTGGCGGATTTACTTTTTATTAAACAAATTTATAGAGACACTGTTTATTGTTACTGACGCTGTATAAATTACTATGATTTTTAAGTATTATTTTAATTATTCTGTTTTTAAATTATTAGTGAGTTATTATGTTAAATATAAATACTATTAATTGGATAACATGTAATCATCATTAATCATTATTATTAAGAGATAAATATATTATGCTTAATAAAATAATTATTTTTTTCAAATTAGATAAACAAATAATTTTATTAATCAGCAGTAGTATTACAGAATGACAGGATATTATATTAAAATATAATTAACTTAATAGTGAATACATTTTCTAGAAAATAAAGTAGAACAGAAAGTATAGTTTAATATTAATAATTACCTTAGTATAGAGACATACAGTATACCCACCACAATAGTCTACAATACTGTTAGAAGTGATTTTTATAATCTGAGAAGTACATTTTATACTATAGTACCTAATAAATATGTTAAAATTGTGAATTCATGATGTATGTTAGATAGTTACAAATTAAATTTTTTGGAAATAATTGTTTGTATCATAAATAGGTAAAAACAATTTTAACTAAAAAAGTGACAACTAATGAATCTTTCGATGCTTTAAAGTCCAAAAAAGTTTTTTTTTTAAATTTTTAGATAGGTGATTTTTTTTCTAGTGTTATATTAAAATGTAATATATTTACCAAACTATATGTAATATTATGTTATGTTTAAATACAAATTACAATATATTTGAGTAGTTTTATTGGCTAATGGCTATTATTTAAAATGAGTTGTTTTTATTGTACAAAATAATTGCCATACTGTTAAATACTTATGTAGGTATATTATTTATTGAACCAGTTATAACATAAATATTATACAGTATATATTGTAATGTTATTGTAAGTGCTAGTATAATTTAAATTATTTTTTAAAAAAGACTAAGGAAAGTCAAATTTTCCAATTATGCCAAATTTTCTGGATTTAGTTCAGTACCTAATTAATGAGTTTATAGTACTTAAATTATAATCAATAAATAGGTACTATTGCAATGCAGTGAATGCCGATTAAAAATAAATATATTAAAATTGACATTAAATACTTGAATTATTTAAAAAAATTATTTAATTATGTAAAAGTAAACACATCTAAACCATACATTATAAAGACTGATTGCAATATAAATTATATCAAAAGATCTTAATTTATGCTACCTACCTTTCATTGTCTACAGATTAAATAAACAAATTTCAAATTTCATACTGATATAATTTATATTATTACCTCAATATAAATTACAATTAATAATTCAATTCAAGCCATTAATTAAATCTTAACATCTTTATGTAAATATGGAAAAAAGTTAATTTTATTAAGTTGTTTATTTATTCATAAGTATTATCATTAATTGTAAATACTATACAAAATATCTTTTTTATATTTTATAAAAAAACATTTAAGGGTATTTTCATACCTAATGGTATAAGGATTGAAACAAAATTTGCCATTTCAAAGTTGTAATATTTCTTTACTCATTTATATACACTTTTATTATTTTCATTACTATACCTTTTAATTTTATGTTAAAATTAAATTATAATAAATATACTACTATTGCACGTTTATATTACTTGTTTATTAATCTACTTATAATATAACATCATGTTCCATTGGAAAATTGACATTAATCAAGTATATATAAAGTATCAACTATATTCTGTGAATGTAATAATTTATAATCATAAATAAATGAGTTTTATAATACCAATGCACGCTACAATTTTTGTATTTTTCGGTTATCGTGACTACTGATGATTTTCAATTATCGCGACTTCTAACGATAGTCAAACAAGTAATAATATTTATAAAATATAATACAATATTGATTTAAATATAAATTATTTGATATAATTGATAAAATTAATAATTCACATGAGGTGAACAATTTTGTTCTATGTTGTTTAGTATTTTGATGGAAGGATCATCTGTTTGAAGAGCTTGACACCACCTAAACTCAACTAAATAGCTATTGAGATGCTGAGGAGATGTTCCCTATGTTTTTTGTTTTGCCATTTAGCTGATTTACATAACCGTTCAGTATTCTGTATGAGCACCTGTTGTCATATCTACAAAATTATTTGTGAGGTTAACTGTTGGATGATTGAAACCAACCTTTTCTTCTGTTTTATACCCACGCTAATAATCAAAATAGATGATCATGCCTATTTTAATATTATTTTTGATTACATCTAATAGTATAGACGAAGTCTTATATTTGACTTCGATTAAAAAGCATTATTTTGTCTTTCTACATATGCCTCTAAAAATCCAATGTTAAAGTAAAATTTGTCTAACATTATTTTTTATGCCTTGTAAAAAGACTTGACAATTTCAACAATTTTTTTATTTCTATTTTTTAAGTATAACTCACATAATTCACTCGTTTAATTATTCCAGTCTACTGTAGTATCACTACAAATATTAAGTTGTTGTTGACACCATTTTCAAAAGTCAGTTCTTCTGTCTAACAATACATAAAGTACAACGTATAAACAAAGGAAATATGATTGCCAATAAACCAATTTCTAGCACAAATGTTAACCTTTTTTTGGCAGGTTATTTAATGTTACATTTCCAAAAAAATTGTTTTACAAAATCCAATTTTGCTTTGTGACCAGATACACACACCCACATACCCTTTTCTTGAAAGAATATCTGGCATCTTTCTATCCTAGATTTTTTTTTCAAATAAAATATATTAAAATACAATAATAAATACAAATAAAATTATTGTGTAAATGCACTTCGTCCTATCTTTGAGATTCTCTACACTTATATATTTGGCAGTGAAGTGAATTGTGAGAATGTTACATTCCATTTCTATAGAAGATCTTATGTAATAATGTATAAATACATGGTCGCAATAACCGAAATATACCTAATTTTTATTTAGAATCTTTAAAAATTGTCAATTTTAAATAATATTTTTTAAAATTATTTAATATTTAAATGTACTTATTTTAGTGCTGGTGGGTTAGTCACTGCTGTAGCACCTGTTGTAGTTCAAGGAAATGGATTATGGATAGGATGGGCTGGTGTTCACTTAGAAGAAGGTGAAAAAATACCAGAATCAGATCCAAATGATACAACACCTACTGCTGGATTACGTTCTGATAAAGTTAGTTGTTTATTTTAATAAGGAATTAACTAAAAATATTATTTATCTAAATAATTTTTTTATGTACTTTAAGGTTATTCCTGTTGACTTTGACCCACAAACATTTGACAGTTATTATAATGGTTGCTGTAATGGAACATTTTGGCCTTTATTTCATTCAATGCCTGATAGAGCACAATTTTCTGCTGATTCTTGGAAAGTAAAAAAAAAAAATTATAAAAAAAATGTTGTAATTAAACTATTTAATTTTTTTGTTTTTGTTTTTGTTTTTGTTTTCTTAGTCATACTGTGCTGTCAATAAGGAATTTGCATCAAAAACAGTAGGCGCCTTGGAAAATTTATCAAGAGAAGATACAGATTCTGGAACACCTCTCGTTTGGTTGCATGATTATCATCTTATGTTGGCAGCCAATAGCATTAGAAATGTAAAATGTTACCTCTTTACATATATAAATAGCTTTAAGTCAAAAGTATGTATGTAAAAATTTTTTTTTTAAATATCAGTACAACAAATTCAATTTGTATTTTCTTATTTCTGAAGTAAAAACGATCTAAGTTTAAACAAGTTTATATTTAGAAAAAAATTTTCATACAAATGTCCAACTGATCTAATCAGGTAAAAGAAATAGAAATTATTTTGAAATTATGCCATAATATAAAATTTTATTTTTTTTTAATAAAAAATTCAAAATATATTACATTTATTATTAATAAAAATATTATATTGATAAGTTTAAGAAAATATAATTTACCATTCATAGACAAAATATCATAAAAAAAACTTGCATACTTCTTTTGACAATGCACTTATAGTGTAAATTATTTTTAAACATCTTAACTTTTTGTATATAATTATATGAATTATTATTTTAGGCAGCAGATGAAAAAAATTTGAAATTTAAATTAGGATTTTTCCTTCATATACCATTCCCTCCATGGGATATTTTTAGGTTGTTTCCATGGGCTGATGAAATTCTTCAAGGAATGTTAGGTATGTTGTACATACCTATATAATAATAGTTAATTGATTTTTTATAGTTTATATTAAAATTTACTTTATTTTGAAGGTTGTGATATGGTTGGTTTTCATATCGAAGATTATTGTTTAAATTTTGTGGATTGTTGTCAGCGGAGATTAGGTTGCCGTGTAGATCGAAAAAATTTACTTGTTGAACATGGTGGTCGCACAGTACGTATTCGTCCATTGCCAATTGGTATACCATTTGATCGGTTTGTAGAAATGGCAGAGCAAGCACCTACAGTAATAAGTACATCATTACAATTGGTACTTGGTGTAGATCGATTGGATTACACTAAAGGATTAGTACATAGACTAAAGGCATTTGAATTATTATTGGAGCGATATCCACAACACAAGGGTAAAGTAGCCCTTATGCAAATAGCTGTACCATCACGGACAGATGTTAAGGAATACCAGGATCTTAAAGAGGAAATGGACCAGCTTGTTGGACGAATAAATGGACGTTTCACAACACCTAATTGGTCACCTATTAGATATATTTATGGATGTGTCAGTCAAAATGATTTGGCCGCTTTCTATCGTGACTCAGCTATAGCAATGGTTACACCACTTCGAGATGGCATGAATTTAGTCGCCAAAGAATTTGTTGCTTGTCAAATCAAGGAACCTCCTGGTGTTCTGATTGTATCACCATTTGCTGGTGCTGGTGAAATGATGCACGAAGCTTTAATTTGTAATCCATATGAATTAGTTGAAGCAGCTGATACTTTGCATAGAGCGTTGACCATGCCCGAAGATGAAAGAATGTTAAGAATGAGGTGTTTAAGACGCAGAGAAAAAATTCATGATGTTGATTATTGGATGCGATCATTCCTTAAAGCAATGGGAACTCTTATATTTGAAGATGGAGATGATGTTTTGCCAACTACTATGCAGCCAGTCACACTACAGGACTTTGATGATTATTTGTCTAAGTAAATAATGTTTTTTTATGATTATATATTATACATTTATGTATACTTTATTTAATAATTTTGATTGTAGATACATCGGTAACACAAACAAACTTGCATTACTGTTAGACTATGATGGTACATTGGCTCCATTAGCTCCTCATCCAGACCTCGCTATATTGCCTTTAGAAACTAGAAGTGTTTTAGAAAGATTGGCCAATATGTCTGATGTATACATATCCATTATTTCTGGTAGAAATGTTAACAATGTCAAAGACATGGTTTGTTATTAACTGTTAAATTGTCTTAATATGTACAGTAACGTATGTACAATAAATTATTTTTATTAACATTATTAGGTTGGAATTGAGGGATTGACTTATGCTGGTAATCATGGACTAGAAATTCTTCATCCAGATGGAAGTAGGTTTGTACATCCAATGCCTAAAGAATATGAAGATAAAGTCGGTGATTTGTTGAAAGTGCTTCAAGAACAAGTACCTATCAAATGGTTATCAATTAAGTTACAGACTTATTAGAAATATTTTTTTTAGGTTTGCAAAAACGGTGCGTGGGTGGAAAATAAAGGTACTTTATTGACATACCATTACCGTGAAGTGCCTGTAAATACTCGACCTGAGCTTGCAGCCGCAGCACAGCGTCTCATTGAAGAAGCAGGATTTAGAGCAGGTCAGGCTCATTGTGCCATTGAAGCCAAACCTCCAGTACAATGGAATAAGGGACGTGCATCTTTGTATATTTTACGCACAGCTTTTGGTTTGGATTGGAGTGAACGCATACGCATTATTTATGCGGGAGATGATGTAACTGATGAAGACGCAATGCAGGTAATTTCTATTAGTCTTAAAATAAATAATATTTTGGTCTAATTTTATTTATATTATTTGAAAGGCGTTAAAAGGTATGGCAGCAACTTTCAGAGTAGCCCAGTCTCAAATCGTAAAAACATCGGCTGAACGTCGTTTGCCCAGCACAGACTCTGTGTTGACTATGTTGAAATGGGTTGAAAGACATTTTGGCAAACGATTACCTCGTGCAGATAGTATTGGTAACTTGAGCAATAATCTACAGATGTCATTAGGAACGATGCAAATGGAGCTCAGTATGCCAGAAGAAAATTCTCCACACTAATAGTCACTACTAGCAAATATTAGTGTTTTGAAACCCAAAATTAGTTTTTACTCATTATTCACAGTGTGCTAGTAAGAAAGTATTTTATATTGAGTCGTAACAACCAATGTATGAAATCTAAGAAAAAGTTTTATTTTTGTACATGTATCAATAACAATTAAACTATTCTACAAGTCAATTAGAAGTTAATAAAATAAGTAATAATTTTGAATTAAATAGTAAAATAAAATAAAATAAATGATACAACAGAAAAACAACAAATTAATACTAACAGGTCTTTTACATTCCTTAAATATTTTAACTTTTCAGTTTCTTAACTTTTATATTTTGATCATCGAGCAATAAAATTACCTATATATTAATATATATTAAAATAAAAACACATTCAGTAGATAGTGATTAATCAATAACTGTATCATTTATAATTGTCAATATTGTACTTCTAAATATTTTAAGTTATTTTGTATGCCTAGTCAATTGGAAGATTGAAAAAGTAAAACAGTTTGTGGTACTTTATAAATGCAAAAAAACCCAAATATAGTAAAGATGGAATGCCAAAATTGCACACAAAGTAATAATAAATAATTGATTAAACAGAAAGCTAAAAAATTAAAAAACATTACAACTTTGTATCATCAAACAAATTGTGCCATTATTTAGAATTATATTTGTAATTGGGTAATATTTGTGTAAAATTTGTTTTATTTTTATTGTTATATCATAAAACATTATTTTAATAATTGTTAAACCGTGTTTGTACCTTAAATGGTGTTTCATAAATATTTTATTTTATAAATATTTTTTTAGATGTTTTAAGTTGAACAACACCTATAGTATATTGTTTATTATAATAAACTCTATCAGTTAAACAATTATTTGAAGTTTTATTTTATTCTGCACCAAATTATTTTTTTATGTTCATTTTATTGTTGTATAATAATACAATATTATACTCGTATTTGTTTAGTTAAATTAATTTGTTAACTTCCTGTATGTCATAATTATCAAACAAAATGAAAAGTACATAGATAATTTTAACATGTTTTCTGTTATCCAATGACCTATATTATAGACATGAACTATATCTTAGTTCATGATTATAGATTACCATAAAAGTTTATTAGTTACTTTTTTTAAATTTTATCACTGAATATATTTTTAGTATAATCAATGATTTTACTAAAACAAAAATTTTCACAAAAAATCTAATATTTTTTATCAATTTACATAATAGAAAATCAAAACATAGCCATCTCATAAAATATATTTATAATTTATATAATATATTCAGTAAATATATGCCTAATAAACTAAATGAAAGAAAATTCAGTTATATACTCTCGCACATATTATATAAAATTAAATCAATCATCAGGATGTTATTCTGTATTTTAAAAAGGAAATATAAATTTTAGGTGATTTAGTTGTTAATGTTTTTGAACTGTTTCCAATAGATACAATTACAATTGGATTTTCAGATTGTCTCTATAACATTCTTTAAAGTAATTTTTACAGTAACCTTAACATTGGTAGTTTGAGATGTATAAAATTTTATTTTTCTCTAATTCGTCATAAATCATAATATAAATTGCCCTATGTTCAAAATTATTATTTTTCATACCATCATCTATGAGTAATTAATACCATGATGGTAAGCAGCATAGTATGATATTGGGTAACTTAAGTTTACCCATGTTTTCAAGACCCCCCCCCCCAAGGTTTAGTCTATCTAAGATTCATAAAATAAATACATTATCATTGATTTATACATTATAACATGTTTGGGAGCAACATTTAAGCAGTAAGTTGAAGGTTAAGCCTGCTTAATTTTAATAATAGGTCAAGCCCCCACACATTTGACCAAATATCTTCCAATGGTGGTCAGGCATCAAATTGTTTTATTTTTTCATATAGTAGTAATGGTAATTCAATATATATTACAGAACTAAAATAGGCAGAAATCATATATAAATAATGGTAATTAACTTTAAAAAAAAGATAAGCATTAAGTTCAAACAGATTTTGACAATGTATATAACAATTTAAAAAATAAATAAAATATTATTTAACATTAGTTAGTAGTTACACAGTAACATTATACAGTTTACGTATATTTTATATTGTACATAAAATATAAATATGCATTATATCGTTTATTATATTTAATAGTTTTAATCAAAATAATATAAATATTGATGACTAATAATAAATATAAATGCCAAAATAGGAGATTGATTTTTAAAAATTCATCTACCATTTACGAATCTTCAAATTCAACGCTTTTGATGTTTATTCCAGAGAATATTTCGCATTGTTTGTTGATCAGCAGTACGATACTGAAATAATAATGTTTTATTTAAATATAAAATAAATTACAAATACAGTATAAAATAATAATAGAATATTGAAATATAAAATTGTATGTATTTGTATAATAAACTCATAGGTATATAACATTATAACAATTTATAACTCATCGTACTCATCTATGTCCATTTTTTTAAATATGATCATCCAAATGTAACCTTGAATAAACATTTTAACAGTTAATTCAAAAATAGCAAATTGAAAATCAGAAATCCTCAAATAACAACTTTAATAAAAAAAAATAATTAGTACTTATACTTGAAATGTTATTTTTTAATATATAATATTTAACTAGGTGCCTATACATAATAGTTGCATTGGTATTTACCTATATTTTTACATTGAATAAATAATTAATTTATCAAAATTTAAATATTTATTTAAAAAAAAATCTAAAGAAATATGTGTGAAATAATATGTAAAGAAGCATATGATTGACTTAAGAACTATACCTAATCCTAATACATTTACAATAATTCCCTAACGAGCATATCGTATTAAATGTCCAATAAAATTATAGTAATTAGTAAATACTATCAACTATATTATATTTTATAATAAGTAGATTAACTGATTATAACAAACATGATAATATTCAGTACTATTGAATTATTGTAAAACCAAATCCCAATGCACGCCTCCCACTTAGTTCAGCAAGTCAAAATCCAACGGGCATAGGCAAGGCAACAGCCACTATATAGTATTTTGGTCAGGAACTACGTTTCAGAGGGACCTGCGTGGAAGTGGGAACAGTTTGATATTCTATTAATAAAAAAAATTATCTACACCACAATTATTGTCATGTGCACACGCCCACGGTACAGCCGTCCACCATACCTTTTTGTCACCGGATCCACAGTGTGAACGACGCCTTTGCACGCGTGTTGTTGTTTTGTACGCACGACTACAGTTTTTCCGACGAATTCCAAGAGACTGGTCGCGTCCATCGAGGTAAATGTGCATGAATTATTCATATCAGTAGATGAGCAATTTAATTAATTCACACTTTAATCGTTGTCAACACAAAACTATTATTCGAACAAATTATTCATGAGCAACAATAACAATATTATTACTATACGGCTTCGATTTTTCTTTCTTTTAATTTAAAAATATTTAAAATTTAAACACTAACCGGTAACCACTAAACGTCTGAACCACTATGAGGTATGCGCGCTACTGCGCTAGAACCACTACCGCAGTATTGCACGGCAATGCAACGAGTAGCGCCACTCGACTACTGTGGTTTGGCCACGATCAAAGGACATAAATATAAAATGCCTTTAACGGTATTGTTTTACGCTTTAATCGCGCCGTTGGCCGGTAGTCATCCGCGGTCCGTCGTTCAACCGTTATCGCCGTCGTCGGGTTTGTAATATTGTATTATCATTTGACGTATTTTATCAGTGAACCACGGACAAAATAATATGACAGTCCGCGCGGAAAAACCTCTAGATACAGCCGCAGCTGTTGTTATGTATCTTGTATTTATCTATTTATTTATTTTGTTATCTACGAGAAAATCTATCGCACGGTCTTGTACACAGTACATACGCTCAAGATAAAATGTACAAGTCAGCTGTGGTCTTCTATTATATTATTATCACTCTGCGCCTCATATACGACCGCGATTTATGTATAATATTGTCTTTCAAGGGCGACTTCACGCTGCGCCGTGGCTTTTGGGGAAAAAATCATTTTTCGATTTACGGTAATTTTCAACGGTGACGAAGTGATTCGAGTGTTCCCATTGGTGCGATTAAAATAAATGTCAAATGGATACTGGTATAACATAATATACCGTCAGTAGGATTGGATTCTACAATGGTTCCCACGCTGCAGTGTGAAGTCGCCTTTTAATATGACCGCAGAACAACACGACTGTGATCTGTTTAACGGTATTGGTTGGTATTGTTTGGTATTGTTTGGTATTGATGTGGTATTGACGTTGAAAGCACCACAATAAACACATATTATCTATCATAGTCGGCGATTGAAAATTGTTCACAAAATTGTTAATTAGTTCACAAACGTTTAATATATCCGTCGACCATAAAATTTAAATATATCGATCAATCGAGTGGGTATGTAAAAAAGGCGGAAATTGTTAAATACATAATTAGTTTTGTATTTCGAGGTGGCGCATTTATGAATATTAAATTCTGGGCTGAAAAATTTGAAACTCGTCTGAGGTTGGCAATGTTCGTTTTTTTTCTTCCGTGAACTAAGCTTTCATAATAGGTGTATGTACTCGCAATAGATTTAAGTCTTTGACCATAGTCCACGAGTAACTAGGATTTAGTAGTTACAGCCTATAGCCGGTGTTGAATATAGATAAACTTTAGGAGGGGGAGGGCAAATGCCCTCTCTGAAATTTCATTCAACCCGCTCCCCCTGTCAAATACCACTGTCAACAAATTGTATTTATTAAACGTACAATTCTCGTTAGGTACTCGTTACTTTTTTCTAAATTTAAAATGTCTTAATTGCAATGATTACCTAGGTATTAATATTAATAATAATATAAATCATAATATTAAAATGTATGACAATAAAAAAAAATGAGCCTCCCAGAAAAATTGTCTGTTTTCAACACTGTCTACAGCGACAAGAATCCTAGAAAATTAATTTTCAGTATAAGCAGTGGAGGATGTTGCCCTCCCCGGCATTCTTTTTATGGGTCTAACTAGATTTAAATAATCTTTCACGGCCAGGTGTTAAGGGGGTGGGGGGTAGCTGGTACCAAAAAATCATCAGTATAAAAATTAAGGAAATGATGCGACGGGCACGTTAAATTAAATTAAATATAGATAAATTATTTATAAGAATAATTATTGCATAATAATTTTTTTCACAGGCAATAGTGTGCAATCAAAGTTGAAAATGAATCATGATATTTAGAGACTCCTTCGCCATTAAACAAATTAGTTCTCAAAAGTCAAATGTATACAATAAAATATTATATTTAACATTTATTTATTTTAGTTATACGAAAGGTGTGTATCCCCGTGTAATGTATTTGCCTGTATTGAGAAGTGAGTTCATTTAGTGGCGTTATTTCAATTTTTAACAAGAGGGGCAAAAATTTTAGTCAGTCCATATAATTGAACAAAAAAAAAAAAAAAACAGAACGAATCGATCCCAAGTTAATTTCTTCTTAAATGTTTATCTTATTACGATTTCCATATTACATTACTTTATACGCGTATAAGGCGACAAACATAGCCTCATTTAATAGCAAAAAAGACGAGGAAAAGCTAAATAATTATGGCACCTATCTCAAATGGTGTCATTTTATATTTTTCTAGAGATGTTGAACAATTTGAATTACAATATAAAATACAACTGCTAAACCTTATTGAAAAATGGACAAGTTTTAAATAAATACCTTCTATTATAGAGGTTTTTTTTCGAAATCGTAAATAAATTTAAAAGTGATTATTTTGTTTTTAAAATTTTTAAATTATAGTATTTGCGTCCGTAGGATGATACAATCGTATCCTTTGAGATAAAAAACTATAAATATTATTGTTTATTATCGTGACAAAAGTTTTCTAGTGCTTATACAATATTATATTTCCTCAAAATTAAAATAATTATAATCATGTTATTTCATCAACAATCGACCCAACTATTGAAATATTTCCATACAATCAGACAAGGGCAAATGCCCACCTTGCCGCCTTTTAAATGACGCCACTGAGTTCATTTAGAATATCATTATCGCATTCATATTAACCTTATTCTCTTTTTTTTTTCAGTTTTAGTTATATGTAAATATTCTGCATAGATGTGCATAGATGCAATATGAATATATTATATAGGATTTAGGAGACGAGTCGACCTTAGCTAGATACGTTTTAATTCCTCCGATAAAAGAAAAAGTGTAAGTGGTCACTATTTACAAGACAAATAACCAATAATATTTTTTTATTGTCGCTACCTACGATTATTTGTGCGGAAATTTTAATAACCAATAACCATATTATTATTAAAGTGAAAAATATATTGATATAATATTATATTTCATAATAATATAATATTATATTATATAATAATAAAAAATATAATTATTAATTATTAATAATATAATAACTTTTTATATTGTACATATTGAACGCATGATAGGTACCGTTGTTTTTTTTCAAGAACTTGGTTTAAATGCCAAGGCCCGTGAAGGGGGGGGGGGGCTCAGACACTCTACTTTCAGTTATATGCCGATGGCTTTGACAAAGCATTAAGAAGGGGGATGGAGATGGACTTAGTACTGATAACATTATGTGCAATGAGAGTTACGAATTACGACACAATTCTGCAATGTATTGATTTGTGTTGGGACTTGGGAAGCAACAATGCTACATAGTATATTGTGTTGTAGGTACTAATAATTTATAATGCATAATGTATTATAGTTTGTAACTTTGAAATATTTATGCTATGTACGTCATTTAAAGAAACGTTTATTTATTTACAAACACGATAAGTTACAATTTAACTGTTATATTTTCATATATTTTAATGTATACTTACTATAATTTATAGGTACCTACATAGTATTATAATCGTCCTATATAATTGAGTTTGAGGAGATTTTCGAGCTAGGAACTCGATAAAAAGTCAAATAGGGATGGTATTATTTAAATGAACACAATAACATAAAAAAAATTGTTTTCGTCCTCTCGCTGAAGACTATCCAGCGTATACTTGTGTTTTATTATTGCTATATACGCTATATATTATGTATACGCTATATATATATATTGCTAAATAAGCACCTATTTTATAACTCTTATAATAATTACTATTAAGTTCCTAAAAGTGTCAATAATATGTTCATAATTTATTATTTTATAATATTTACTTACTAAAAGGAATAAATCAAGGGGAGAGGACGTTCGCCCCTCCTCTCAAAACCATCACTTCAGCGTTCTCATAATACAGCGATTGTTGATTATTAGTGATTATAATGATTATTGATTTACATAAATCGTAATAAATACCATTGACAATAAAGGTCTTAATATCTATTAGGTATAATACACGGTATATTTTGCCGCAATCACGTGTCAAACATTTATACTGTCTATGTGTCGGTATTCAATAATTTTGGAAAGAACAGTATTTTTTCATTTTAAATTGTATCATAAATTAATTTCAATGTACATTCTCTCGTAATGTAAAATCAATTATATACCTATGTAATATAATATTCTATATAGTATAAATAAACAATGGCAGCGTCTCGGAAGTCATGCGAAAGCATTCCCGTGGTGTCGTCGATTCGGTTAAAAAGGAAAAAAAAGTACAAGACTACAAAGTATCCTATACAAGGGGTGTCCAACTTTAATAGAATTATAATCAACTACTGAGTTTTTCTTTAAGTTGTCGGGAACGATTAAAAAATAAAAAGTTGTTATTAATCAAAAATACCTATATTTTATAAACATGTGTGTTACACTTCCTTTATTTATTTTATTTAGAATATTAATATGTATTAATAACGTTTAATTTCACAGTTTTACATAACACGTATTTTAATATACATATTTGATAACAGATACTTTTAACTTATTATTATTTGATAGGATATGTTTATTTAATTATTCAATGAAATGTTTGTGCGAAAAGAAGTCGTGATCAACTTAAATTCATATTGCAATCCACCTATTAGCCTCACTCCTGTTCTATTCTACACGTCCATACTACATATTATATATGTAGGTTATAAATAGGTAGTTGGTACAAATGGTACAGTGGTTCCCAATCTGGGGATAATTACCTCCCAAGGGGTAAAACAGAATATTTTGATAGGTAAGACTAGACTAATTTTTTTTTATTTGATGTACTTTATACTTATATTATTATAATTATAATTATTATTTTATTACCTTCAAATAATATGCATACAGTGTACTCTCGATTATCCGTGGGATATAATGTATATTTTGTTTTTGTTTTTTTAACTCAGATTTTTTTTTTGGTTGGGGGAGGGAGTTATTTGCTAATATCTTACCCAATTTATGGTCAATAATCTCAACAAGCATGGGAATTCCCGAAATAGTACGATTTGTTTATTGTAATTTGCAAAAAAATTACAGTATGGATAACAGTCGTTAGGTAAGTAAGATATGTTTGTCGCATTCAGTATAGCAGGTTTTAATTATAGTGTCTATAACAGATAGGTACTTACAATAAGGTGATTATTTCACCACTGAACAGTAATTTTCTTGCTAGCTAAAGTTTTTCGTGATTTTAATTCATAATAACAACACAATTGCACAAGTAGTTATTATTAATTATTAATATTTATAGAATATATAATTGTGATTTATTTTTCATCAATGGACCATATGGGAGCTTATATATAGGTATAGGTATAGGTTATAGGTTATAGGCAGTACTTGAATTGGAAAACTAATTAAAAGTGAGATGCAAAAGTGTTAAAAAATGTGCATAACTGAAAATTTAAGTGTCTTAAGCTGTTGATTAGGGTATTATAATGTTAAAAAGGTATGCTAAAATAATTTTAAAGAAAGAGGCACCGCGTTCCTCTCAAATTTTTACGTACCTATACTCTGTTCAGCGAGAAACTTTGCCGTCAAAATCGGTTCCCTTGCTGCAGGGTGTCGCGTGGGAATGCGCAAAAAAACCGATTTTAGTCGATCTGCGGCCTGTTCTCTTACTGAATAGAGTATACATATAACCATGTAGGCAAACCAAAACTATAGGTACACTATAGGCAATACTATAGTGATCACCAAAGGTGCAATTAGCCAAACGTTTTTAAGAAGACTGAAGCCCTCCTCCCTCATAACATGCTTTTAGTACCATAGAATATAATAATTATAGTACTAATTATTAGCTTTTAAACTGAGGGGGGATTTGGCTGATATTTGGGGAAACTATGTCCCTCTAAGCCTCCTCCCCTAATTTCGCTAATGGTGATTACCGTAATAAGTCTGTGTATATTGTATATCAATACATGACAATATGATTATATAATAGGTATATAACATATTATGCATCATATTTCGTATATTATTGTATGGATTTCATATTCATTTTGATTTCTTATATATGTTACCGTTAAAGTATCAAATCAGTTATTTTATAATTTAACGTAACGTTCTAGTTGAAGTGTTTACATTCAAATTATATAAATACTTTATCTTAAGAATGCATAGAATGACTAGTTATATTATAGAATTACAGATAATGAATCGTTAGTGTTTAAATTAATAATCATTTAAAATAAATTATTTTAAAAAAATTCTAATAAATCATAAAAATAAATAATTATTAAAAAAAAAAAAAATTATGTTATACAAGATTGGTTTTAGATCCATCTTAGTCATGTTACAATTTTTTTTTTATATTATATTACAATTACAATTATATTATCTACACTATTTGTCAAAATTAATGCACGATTGATTTTGATGACATTTTGAATTGCACAAAACACCATTTTTATGGCATATACATCGATTAGTGGTGCATTTAGTGATACAAGTGCATTTAAAAAAACCTTGTCCATTTCCAATTGATTGTTCTGTAGCTGCAGATCGTAGAGAAATTTGTTTTTCTTGAGGAATATCGCTTAATGATTTTCGGAACACGTAGTGAATTCGGAACGTGCATATAGCTGTTTTAAAATACCTATAATTTTAAAAATTAAACTATTATTTAAATTTATAAATTTAAAAAAATTAATAAATCTTATATGTACCATTTTTACATCCAAGTTCATAGAATCCGTTTTCAGTAATTTTGAGAACCACAGTAATTATCGATCGGGTATCTCCCCTCCCTCTATCAACATCAGGAATTTTAAGTTGAACTGTTGAACCTTCTTTTGCTTCTGGAAGGTTAGCATTTGATAAATTCTTCATTTTTATTGCTTGTATTTTTAAGTTTTTTCTTGCATTTTGTCGTTCTTCTCTTTGTTTGCGTTTTCTATTTTCGGTTGATGGTATTTCTTGTAATATAGTCTGTGGCAATATACTTGACGTTAGGCCAGTTTTAGGGTCAGTTCCAAACATCGCATAGTATGGGCTTCGTTTTATTCCAGAATGATAGGCTTTATTTTTCATAAACTGAACGAATCTGAGCCCTTCACTCCATTTGTTGGTTTTATTATCTTGCATCCAAGTTGTCAATATATTTTCAATATCTTGGTTGGCTCGTTCAACACTGCCCAGCGACTGACTATGCCGTGGTTTCCCGCGAACGATATTTAAATCAGGCCACATTTCATGCAATGAATTAGATAGTTCATTACAAAATTTCCTACCATTGTCAGATTGAAGAGAAGCGGCCGCACCAAATAAACAAAAAATATCTAATAACACACATGCGACTTGTTCGGCTCGTTTTGAAGTTAAGGGTTTTAAAATACAAAATTTTGTTAAATGATCTTAATAGACACATATAAATTTAAAATCTCCGTCAGGTTGTGATTGAAAATCTAATAGATTAATTTGACAGTGACTATTAAAATCGTTAAAAACCATCGGTTTGACTATAATACATTTTTTTTGTGATTTTTTTTTCTGTTGACATAGACTACACAAATTTAAATACAACTTCACATCAGCTTGGGTAATATTTTTATATTTTTTATTAAGTTCAAATAACATACGGTCCCTTCCTTCGTGTCCAATTGACGTATGAACATTATTTAAAATGTCAAACATATTGTCTATCATAACATATATTTTGAAATGAGGATTGTTTTCATTAAATGGGTAAATTAATGTTTCGACGCCATTTATTGTTATTAAATCGTAATGTTTTGCAAGCCAATAATCACGGGTTTGAGTTTTTCTAATTTTTATATTTTTAACGTCAGATACCAAATTCAAATATTTTTCACTAGATAAAATAGCACTATTATTTTTGTACTCACGTTTTTCAATTGATTCGTAAAATTTTTGTTTCATAACAATCATTGTTTCATCCATATTGAATATAATTTTAAAAAAATTAAAACACGTGTAGGTACTGCAGCTATAAAATGCGTTAAATGTATAACTATGGTGTACTGCAAACAACTGGACGAGAAACAAACATATTATATAGCTGGAATTCTATCACAACAAAATAATAAATTGGTTGGAACGTTGGGTTAGATTTGATCTTCACTTATTATTGACGTAATCTCGCCTTATCTTGACGAAATCCAATAACTATAATCCAAAACTATAACTGAGCAATTACTGGGAATTCATAAAATACCTAGTTAAATTTAATATTACGTGCCTTATCGCATTGATTTGGTTAATGTATGTAATAGCTAGATATTTCATGAAATATCGCCATTTAATACTTTAACGATAACATATATAATATAATAATTAATAGGTATCACGAATCACGATTCACAAGTATTTATAATTGAGATAGATTATTATACGTCAACCATTTTATAACAATACATATATCATAATTTAACTATTAAATTTTAAATGTTATAAAATGCTACTAATGCTTTTTTAATAAAGCTAAAGCCACGCCTGTTAAAATAAAATCATTGTTCAAATATTCGTATTGTGCACAGTTATGCTCATTATTATATAAGAACAAATGGTTATTAATTATTATATGCCTAGCTATAATTAATTAAAAAAAATAATACAATTTGAGTTCGGTCTAAACAGTTTTATCAGTATACCTAATAAGTTATAGTAATCACTTTTCAATTGTTACCTATACAAGAAAGGATGACATTTTTGAGTTTTGAATCACGGCTCACTGTTCCAAAAAATTTGTTGTTGTCGAAGATAAACAGAAATACACAAATAAATATCATGCCATGTTATTTTATTGTACTAGTATTATATATTTATATAGATACCTACTTGCATATAGTTACATAGTTTAATACTTACCCACACTCTTATGTTGTTACAATGATTACGTATAAAACCTAATCATTTTAATAGTACCTAACAGACAACAGTAATTTTGTAAATACATATAATATTTATCACTAAATAAATAGTAAACACTATCTTTATATTTTGAAAGCTTATTGGCATATAAACGCAATAATAATTGCACGTTTAAAAGTATATAATATGTATTTACAAAATTACTGTTGTCTGTTAGGTACTACTAAAACGATTATTACTTATATTCATTTACTTAGTTATAAACAGGGTAATTCAAGGCTCAAGGTATTATCGTTTGTTCTTTTTTTATAAATTCTAAACACGAAGTGAAAAAGTTATACTAATTTTCAAGTTCTTAATACGTACCTACATCGTTGGTTAAAATGTACGTGTTTTCTTTATTTCGTGGGGTGAATAGTGTCACTTTTAGTTTTCATCTATATCTTTGAAAAAAAATTTCATACGTAGAAGCAGTCAAATAATTGAAATAAAAAAAAAAAAAGTCATAAATTGTAACTTTCAATTTCACTGTATATAGAATATATACAGTGAAATTAATAAATAAATAAATACATATAAATTGAAATTGATACCTCTACCCGTCATATTTTATATGTATAAATATTCTACTGGCTCATTAATTTATATAATTTTTAGTCTATAAATATGAATATTATAATAAATTAATGTAAATCTTAAATGGAGTAAGTACCTACAGCGTAAGTTCATAATAGATTTATTTATTAAAAATAGGTATTATTGATATACCTACTTAATTTGTATCAATATGTGTATATTATTAATCAAACAACTTGACATTATTATTGAATTATGCGAATATCTATTTTTTTTTTTTAATCTTTATTATGGCTATAAACTTTTTTTCAATGATATATGCATCATATAAAATCATTTAAAAATGTCTTTAGATAACCTACCTAACAATAAGGTTGTACAAATAATTAATTCACAATTATTATGTTATATTTATATTACTATCATGTTGCAGTAGCCAGTAGCAGGTATCTATGCTAATTATTTGCAGTAATGAGTAATTTTAATTTTTCTATAATATATATACTTAAACGTGATACGCACGATTCAAAATGTCTTGAGCATTTTAAATGTACCTATGTATTTTAATTATGGGAATGGCATTTATTGGTGGAGGGTGATTAGATCCAGGACTTAGCTCCCTCAAATAATTCACAAATGACATATTATACTGTAGTGTTACCAATCTATGGGCCACGAAATATTTTTTATGGGTCGCCAGTCGCGACCTATAATAAAAATATAAATGAAAATAATTTTAACAGTAAATTTATAAATGCCTAAGTTATGTTTTATTAAATAAAATTTATTTGATATATCTATGTATAATGATAACGTGAAGTATCGCTAGTATTGTAGATTCTACAATGTAGATATCAATATATCTTTAGTAAAGTTCGTATTATATTTTTATCTTATCGGAATATGTGCTAATAACTGTCGATGTGGTATCGGTTGATTGTCCATACAGATGAGGAATAAGCAGTACATCGAGACTACAAGAGTAGGTACGAACGAAAAGTTTTAGTTTGCGATTAGACACTCATTTTTAAATACTCAAATTTTATATAATATAAATTAAGTTTTAATTTTTCAATGGATAAATTTTTTGTTCGTAAAACCACATCTGGTGATACCAATCAACCAGTTCCATCAGGCAGTTCAGTATAATATAAAAAATTGAAATTAGTAACATCAGGTAATCGTAATTACAGTACAGATTTCATTAAATTTGGATTTCGAAGTTATGCAAACCACAATGCGTCGTATGTGGACAAATTTAACTAATGAAAGTTTAAAATCCTCATAATTAAAAAGGCATCTCGATACCAAACATCCAAATGTAAAAAACAACTTTATAGAATATTTCGAACGCTTAAATGACTACATTAAAAATAATACAAATGCAATGAAAACCTATTGTCACTTTATATTTTCTGCTGTGAAGACTTTATTAGTATATAATTTATATTATTTATATTTATTAGCATATAAAATTGCTAAAAATAATAAACCACATACTATCAGTGAAAATCTTATTCTGCCTGTTGCAATAGATATGTGTAAAGAATTATTTGGAAAAAAAGCGGCAAATAAACTAAAAAAAATACCAGTTTCAAATAATACTGTTAAGAGACATATTGTTGATATTAGCGAAAACAGAACAATAATTATATAAATTAAATTCAAAATCCATTTTTCTATTTTCTATTCAATTAGACTAAAGTAAAGACGTTCAATATAAAGCTATATTATCTGCATTTATAAGGTATTATTTTGATGGGAATATTTACGAAGATTTCTTGTATTGTTATAGTTTGAACACAACAACAACTGGGTGAAATATTTTTACTTTTTTAGAACATTTTTTTTTTTTTGAAAACAATATTCTGTGGACAAACTGTGTAGGTGTAACTACTGATGGTGTGGCATCAATGACGGGTAAACATGTTGGTGTGGTACGACGTATTAAAGAAGTAGCTCCAAATGTCGAATGGACTTATTGTATGATTCACAAAGTGACACTTGTGTCAAAAAAAAAAAAAATGTCAACTGAATTGAATAAAGTTTTTAGTGAAACTATTGAAATTGTTAATTTTTTAAATCTAGAGCATTAAATAGTAAATTATTTTACAAACTCTGTGAAGATAATAATTAAAACGTTGTCACATTTATTTCACTCAGAAGTACGTTGGCTTTCTCGTGGAAAATGTCTGTTCAGGCTATTTCAACTTCGTCATGAAGTCTTAGAATTTCTTAACAATAAAAATTCTGATTTGAAGAGCTATTTTTGTGACAGTAAACAGTTAATAATGTTTGTATATTTAGTAGATATTTTTACCATGCTTAATGATTTAAATTTGTCAATGCAAGGTAAACATTTTAACATTTTTGACCAGTCAAAAAAAATTGCTTCGTTCAAAAAAAAAAAAAATATTGTTTACAAAACAAAAGTAGAAAGAGAAATATTAATATGATTTTTGTACTTAGCGAGTTTCTAGAAGAAAACGATTCAGTAAATGTTACTGATATTAAAAAAAAATATTTCGCTACATTTAAATCAAATATGAATTGCATTAATTAGTTATTTTTCAAAAGACATTCGAGACGAATTTCAATGGATTGAAAATCTTTTCATAGTTTCTATTGAAGAGTTGAACTTCAATACGGTTATTGAAACATAGATTATCGAACTTTCTTCTGATAAAACCTATGAAAATTAATTTAAAAATGAATCTATTACAGATTTTTGGTGTGCAGTGTTTAATGAATATCCAAAACTTTCAATAAATGCGATAAAAAAAAACTATTATTTTTCTCTACCACTTATTTATGTAAAAAAGGATTTTCTACCATGGCCAATATTAAAACAAAACAAAGAAATAGATTAGATGTCACACATGACATGCGCATTAGCTTATCTGAAATTGTACCCCAATGGGAAACATTATGCAACGACATCCAGAATCAGCCGTCATACTAAGTGTAAAATATGCAACTATACAATTATTTTTTATTATCACATTATACCATTTTTTTTTTGTATTTTTTTATATTTTATTTTTATATCAAGTATACATTTTTAATTAAAAAATAATCAAATAATCTTTATATTAAACAGAATTATGTATTTATTATTCAGTATTATATATTTGTATTATATTGAAATTCAATGATAAAATTGCTTACAATAAAAATGATTATTAATAATACTATATTATCTTTTTTTTTAGTGTTGGTGGGAGTGGGTCTCGTAACCAACAAGCAGTAAATTTATGAGTCGCTGTTACAAAAACGTTGGAAAACACTGTTATACTGTATATTCAAACATATACTCATACATCTCTCTTGACTCTTTCTTCTACAGGGTTAAACCTACCTATACAATACTTTAAAGCTTATAGTAGATATATAAACAATTACTAATTGTACTATATTAAAAATAAAATCGGGACTAATTAAACCCCTGAGTATATTGTACATTTACTCCATTGTGATATGGGTTACGGGTAGGTACTAATATATTATAAGTTAGTAATTGATTTACAATTTACCCTAAATTATAAGTTATTTTTTATAAATATAAAATTTATAATAATTTCTCATTATTTTAGAAACAGATAGAATAAATAATTATTACAATATTGTTTTTACAGCGAAAATGACCGAAAGTATTAAACAAACCGTAAAATGGAAAAAGCACGAGATCGAAGAAAAAATTGGATACGATCAATGTAAGTTAAAATTTGATTTATATAGATTTTAGTGTGCTCATTCGTTAGTTATAGTGTTATCAGTAGTCATACTACATTACATATATACAATTATATCAGTATATGAAGACCTACACATTGCTTCTTTAAATCTGCAAAACCACCTTGTCTGTCTGGTATGAAAAATGGCGAGTTCAAGTCAACCAATCAAAATTCATTCATACTACGTTCACTCTTTGTCTCCCTCCCTGCCCAGAAGTCTTCCTTAGTAACATACCAATCCCTTCATCCCATTCAATTAAATACTTAGGCCTAATCTTTGACCGTCGTCTTACCTAGGGACTTCATATCAAAACTAAAAATCTCGCCCTAAACGAACGACTACGCTCAATTAAAACACTAATAACTAATAAATACACTAAACCAAACACCAAACTTCTCATATATAAATCTTAATCAAGCCCATCTGGACTTATGGCCTACAACTATGGGGCAATGCAAAATTAACTAATGTAAATAAAATTCAAACCGTTCAAAATAAAATTTTAAGATTAATCACTAACGCCCCACCATATGTCTCCAACTACACTCTGCACACAGATTTAAATATCAAAACAATTCATGCTGAAGCAGTAACATATTACAAAAGATTTCATAACAGACTTCCATATCATTTCTATCCCCTTATATCTAATTTAGCTTCTCGCACAATACCTGACAATCCCTCACGACGACTGAAAAGAAATTGGTGTCGAGACTTACTGAATGATTAATTATAATAATATAAAAAAAAAAAAAAATTATTAATAAACAAATAGGTAGTGTTTTCATTGGATGGCTTCTTTCCTCGTGCTTTTATGTACAAATTATTATATTATATCACATATTCTTATTGTGCCCAAGGGTACAGATTGTATATTTCTTGTTAAAAATAAATAAAAACCTACTGTATTAATAGTAATAAAATGAATTATTTTAATAGCAATAATATCTTAAAATACACTTAGTTAGTATGCCGACAAATCGTCTTCGATCAGAAACGTTTTTCATATACATTGATTTATATCATTGAATATAAATTCAACACATCCATGAAAGTGACCCACTCGACACCTACTGTATAGCAGAGCTGTACCCACTTGTCGACCTTTTTTTTTTTTTAAAAAATATTTGGTAGCTCAAAAAATTTTTATTGCAAGGTTCCTCATAAGTTTTTATAATATAAGTATTCAAAAATATTATAGATGCACAGGTAGGTATGATTTTTTTGTTATAAGTACTTAAAGTTAAAATATTGATAAAATTCATCAAAACCTTGAACATTTACAAATTATTTTGTAGTTAAAAATGTATAAAATGTTTAAATTATATAGCTAAGGCTTGAAAGTTTAACATAAAGTTACTCGAGAGTAGTCTATAATAGAACCAAAAAATCTAAAAATAAAAATAGGAATAATTTTTTTTATAGAAATTCTAAGTTCAAATTTTGACTAAATTAGTTAGGTAGAGTTAACCAAAGAATAACGATTTTATTTAATTTATTGTAATTTAAAAATATTTTATGTGTACACTTGAAGCTTTTAAAGCATATAATGATGTATATTTTTCTTTTACCATACACACTTTGACATTTTCAAATGCAATGTTTTCGGCAAAAGTTAATATTTAACCTACCGTATTACTTATGGTAAAATAAATTACTATTAATAATAGAAATATAATACTATAAAGAATCCTAGGCAAACAGACTGTTTTCGCTCAGAATTGTTTTTTGTATACCATAATTAATAATTTAATTCATATTTAATACATCCATTACAGCTGCAGTGACCCACTCGATACCTACTTCACAGCGGAGCGGTATACACTAGTCCACTTTTTATTATTGTATCTAAGTCCAATTCAAAATGTTCATTCTTTTATAGAAAATTTTTTTTATAAAAAACAGTCAATATTTCTTTTTTTACCCACATTATAATATTTGGCAAAAATATCATTTTACTGGTGTAGTGGGGGGGGGAGGGGGGTTAATGGCTCCTTTCCCTGACTATACTACTGCAATGTGTGTACCCAATCGTTCTCTCAATACTCGAGTAAAAAATATTGTTATGTACCCAACGTGTTTTAGTCGTGTGGAACCAGTGGTTACATCAGTATAATATGGTTTTATGTAATATATTATAATATTATAAATATATAATTTTATATTTGTTTCTAATTGTAGTTAAAGACAATCAATTGTGGACCGAAAATTTTTACTTTGTGGTTATAGCTGACAGTCAATTTGGTTTCATTAAGCCACCTGTAGAACGAGATTCTAGAGACTGGAAAATAGAAATGGATAAAGCTACTTTCGCAATAGATAAAATTAATAATTTGTCTCCAAGACCTCAATTTTTAGTTGTTTGTGGTGACTTAGTAAATGAAATGCCTTGTAGTTAGTTGAATTTGCTTAGTTTATTGATTATAAAATAATTATATATATATATATATTTTATATAGCAATATATCCATATTTCAGATGAAACTGTGCTAAATGAATTACAAGTTAATGATTTTAAGAACATTTTCTCAAACTTACATCCTTCTATACCTCTAGTTTGTGTGTGTGGAAATCATGATATTGGTAACATCCCTGATGAAAATTCAATCAACAAGTAATGTATTACAATTTACAGTTGTTTAAATTTAGTTCTTTAATATTTGTAAATAAATAATTACAATTTTAGATATCGTGATCGTTTTGGCCAAGATTATTTTTCTTTTTGGTGTGGTGGAGTATTGTTTTTAGTGTTAAACTCCCAATATTATAAAAACGGTTGTAATGTCAATAAATTTGCAGCAGAACAAGATCAATGGTTAACCAAAATATTAAATAAATACAAGGGTCAAAGAATAATTGTATTTCAACACATACCATGGTTTTTAAGTAAACCGGATGAGGAAATTTCATATTTCAATATTGAAAAAAACCTCAGACGTGAAATGCTTGAAAAACTGTGTGCAGCTGGTAAAGATTAATTAATAATAATTAAATATTTTTACAATCTGTGTAATAAATGTTGAGAAGAAAAACCATTTGTATTATCTGCAAATGTATTTTAAAATCAATTGTTGACGTTCTATCATTTTTAGGTGTATCTCATGTTTTTTCTGGTCATTATCACAGAAACTCAAATGGATTTTATAAAAACCTTGAAATAATTACTACTTGTGCACTCGGAGCTCCATTGGGAGAAGATCCTTCAGGACTAAGAGTGGTCAAAATATATGAAAATAATGTTATACATACATATTATCCTTTAGAACGAATACCAAGTTCTATTCAAAATTAAAATATTTAGTGTAATTTGAAATGTTGTAACATATAAACCAATAGAGATTTTAATAAAAAGGCAATATTAATTATATCCTTTATTAGTGACCAATGATGACAATGATAATGCATGTCAATTAAATACCAAAAATCTACTTAATAATATTAATTTATTGTTAAATACAAAATCAAATATTTTATTTTTTATGATTTTTAAATTGATCCCAAGGATGTAGTTCTTCATCAACAGTTATCTCTAACAACCATTTTTTATAAAAATTTTGATACTTTCTGTATCCTTCTTTGAAATAATAACTTTGAATAAAATCTGGAGCATCATTTTCTTTATTTTTCTGAAAATAGAACAAATAGTTCATATATTTCATGTTTTTTATTAAGCTTATAATATGATTGAAAATACTAATATTTTTAAATTAGCTAAATGTTAAGTAAATAAAATATAAAAATTGAATTTCATAATTGGTATTTAACTTTAAATCTATTTGTGATAATTATTAAGTTAAAAAATATAATTTGAATTATATTGTATAATGATGTTAATTATTGATTATCAGAGTGTAATTTTAATAGCTATTTAGGGGTCACCACAATATTTATAGAAACATAATGTTAAAGATTTAATGTATGATTTTATTTAAAATATTTGTGGTTAATATTAAAGTTATTTTTTATCCATTATCTTTTGAAGTAGTTATTAAATTTGTAGTTCAAATATAAATATATATGTGTGTGTATTATTGTAAAAAAAATTATCATAGTAAAATTTAGTATTAAATGCTTAATAGATTATATTTGAATAATTGCCTACACTTACACTTTTTTTCATTAAATCTTTAATTGTGTTATTGAAACGATTTAAACGATCCATAAATTTTTTATTGGGTTTAATTTCTTCATGTTTGACCATGTTCATGATATAAATTACATAGCCAAAATTGAAATGGTAACATGCTTGTGCCAACATTGTGCCTAAAGTTTCTGCATTTACTCTTAAATTGGATGAAAAAACAAATAAGTAAGAAATATCATAAGTATTTTACAAACATACCGAAATCCATGGTCTGCTATCATTTTTATGAGGTCTTTAGCTTCATTTTTATTTTTACAACCCAATGCTAGAACACCAAAAGTTACAACATCCACACTCAAGTTTTCTGATTTGATTAAGCTTAATACATTCTATAAATTGTAAAATAACAGTAATTTATATAAAATTTATATTATATACAATGATATGAATGATATTAAATAACCTTTGCTTCTTCATAATCAAATCTAAGACTTCGTTTTTTAATGAGGATATTGCAAAAATCAATGTCAACTCTAACTTTGTTTTTATCAATTTCTTTTAATAACAGCTAAAAAAATATCATAAATAATTATGTTATATATTTGTCTAAGTTTGTTCTAAAATAATAATCATAAAATACTCTTAATACATGGAATGTTGTAATAATTTTGTTTTATTTCTGATGAAATAAAAATAACTATTTGAAGATATTTCTGATTAGAAAAATGATTTCATAATATAGGTAACTCACTTTTTCAGCTGATAATGTTGGTGGTATAACTTCTAAAAGCTGGGTGAATATTTTAATTTCTGGCTTTATTTTATTGAATTTCATGTTTTTTAAAAATCCCGAACAACCACCTAATAAAATTAATCTAAAACCCACAAAAATATTAAATCAAATTAAATCTAAGCATTAATTAATACATAAAGGATTACATGTATATTTTACCTTTCTTCAGGGGATTTAATTTCAGATATGCCCACAACGTTGCCAAAATAAGGTTTAACATCCAAAAGATTTGGTCTATTCTCCTCAATAAGAGATAGTTTATTTTCATTATCATTACATAATAATGCATTAGGTATATCCTTTTCTGAAGTATTAAATTCATTAAGTTTAGATTCAATCGTTAATAAATGAGGATCATCAATTATTTGACCAATAATTTTTCTTGTTTCAAATTCATCACCAAGACTACATTCTCTGGTGCATTTTAATAAAAGATTGTAAGTGTACAGTGAAGGACACACACGTTTAGTTATCATTTTTCTCCATACCTAAAAATTACCAAAATATATGGTATATTACTGATACATTTTGTCTAATTTAGTAATAAGTTATAAATAGACTTTAACATTGATAAGAAATAGTAAAATGTATAGGTATTAATAATTATTTATAATATTATTATTAACAATAATAAAACATAAGAAAAATTGAATAATTAAAGTATGGTATTTCTGGTAAATCATGTGGCATTAAATATATTTGAAATTTTAGAATGAAATGTTTGCGGTATCTTTGAATAGTGATGATAAATAAGTTTGAGAAGATATAGAAACTGCTTAAAATATTTCCAGTTTAATTTTGTTCTTAAACTGTACCAACAGGGTAAAACATCTTGAGTCTTTAGTAGCCTTGTTGAAGTTTACTAGATATGTGGTGGTTCCAATTAAGTTTTTGAACTAGGGAACACCTAGATCATTTTTGGTGACCAGTTAATGAGAAAATCTCCAACTATGTAGAGTGGACTAGAATTTGGAGGACTTCAATATGTAAATAACATTGAGTAATTTTTTGATGGGTTATAAGACTCTTAAAAAGACTGATAAAATATTTAAAAGGACATATAATTTAATAAACTTTAAGAGATCATGATTCAATTAAAATGTGTATGGTTATTAACTTATTTAACTTGACATTTCAGTCTTGAAAATATAGTAATACATATATTTATTCAAACTCACAAGTAGAGCGTGACGAAAACCAGCTTCTTTATCCGATATACAAGCTTGTAAGAGAAAATTAAATGTTTCATCTTTTAATTTATATTTTTTCGTCAACATTTCATCAACCAAAGAAAATGCAGTCAATAAATCTCCTGTTCTCCCAAAAGCTTTTTACAACAAAAGAACAATATATGTTAAAAAATAAATACGAAAAATTCTTAGCACAATTAAACAAATTTACTTCTTGAAATTTCAGTTTAATTTCAATGTATTAATAAAAATATCTTAATTTTTGTTTCTCATAAATTCATAATTTTAAATACCTTTAATCATTGCATGGTAGATAAAAATGTTAGGCTCAATAGATTTTACACTCATCAAATTGTGTAATTTTTTAGCTCTCTTTAATGCATCATCCTTATATGGTGAATTAGCACATGCATTAAATAAACAAGTATATGTAGCTGGTGTAGTCTTAATGCCACTTTTTTTCATCTAATTATGTAAACAACAATCAAAATATATAACAGTGTCTTTTAAATAATCTTAGAGACGGGCACCTAATTAAAAATGAAACAAACCTGGTTAAATAAATGAAAAGCTTTTTGAACATAACCAACTTTACCGCAAGTACCGATTAACAAATTATACACATAATAATCTGGTTTTGCTTTTTCATCTTTTAACATTCTTGTTTCAAGTACATCTATTGCATCTGCAATCTAAAAAAAATTTTTGGCAATATTGAAAATTGAATAAACAGATATTAGATTTTTTAGTTATATACTTTATGTTGTTTAATGAGTTCTTGGATAATTTTGTGGTACTCAGTAATATGCAACCTCTTGTGTTGTTCATCTTTATCGTATTCTATTTTATCATCCTCTTCCAGAGGTAAACGATCCAATTTATCATTGATTTCAGTACTATCAGTTAATGTTCCAAAAATATCAGCATTAGCATCGATATTCTGCTCAGCATTAAATGAAAATGTCTCCGTTCTTTTACGAAAATCTTTGATTGTAGACACACATCTTACATTACTACAACATTGCTGATTGTAATTGGATCTTAAAGGCTTAATATTAATTAACTGTCGTAAAAATCGGTTGAACACAATCATCTGAAATTAACAATTATAAATCTTTATTATAAACTGTACGTATACCAAATCAGGCAGTATTGGAGAAACATATTTATGTATTAGGTTTAAAACACATTGCGATTTCTTTGTCAATGGAATTTTTGGTTCGCATCCGATTCGAAACTGTGAGAACTTTTTTTTTTTTTATGTCAGATCAAGTTTTGAATAAAATTGGATCCATTCATTGTGAAATTTAAAAATTAACCATAATTGAATATTTACTACCTTTGTTACAATCTATCAAATCAAGCAAACGTTCCACATCACACTCGCTATAAAATTTGAATATTATTAGTCAATAGTTATTGCATATACTCGTTCTGTGCTGTTCACATCATAATGTCTTGGTCCTCGGGCAGTTGGGTCTGTGAAAGCGTGAAGCATAGACTGCGTGACAAGAAACTATATTATCTATTTATCTGATACTCTTATCTATATTCGCGAGGAGCGTTTAAATACAGGAATACACCGCTCATGGTGCGCATGCGCAAAACATAGATTTTTGATAACGTGTCGATTATCAATTATTTAAGCGGCAAACTAAAATTTTGAATAAATACGCTATTGTGGTATGGTGTTCGAAACTTATCAACTCTTACCCAAACAGGTTTTTTAAGTTATTTTATTTATGGGGATTGGTAAAACGCATTTTGTCTAACACGCACGTGGCATAGGAATTTAGACGTGTTCTATTTCCAACATAATGTTGATTGAAGCAAGACTATAAAAACATAACAAGTGCGGATTTCCGAAAATTCACTGATGAATCTGACTAAAACCTGACCCATATTAGTTAGTGTATAACTTTTTTTAATTCATGATATATTTCTTTTTTCAAATGAATTTTCCTTGTGGTATTTGTAATAAAACATTTTCAACGAAATACTCATTAGAGAGACATAAAAAAAAAAAATGTCCACAAGGTAGAAAATATTAATCTTGAAAAATCATATTTTTCAAAATGTAATAATTGCATTAATCTTAATTTTAAAAAGAAAATACTAATGATTGATCATTTAAATTCTGTGCATGGCATGTCGATCAATAAGGAAATTATACAATTTAATAATATAATTACAGGTATTTATTTAAGTTTTTTCATCACGTACAATAATATTCGTCAAATTCAGACTTTTATTCGTATTTCGAAGTAATAATCATTTCAAATATTAAAACTAACTAATGAATTTTAGATTCTGAACGGAGCAATGAATGTATTGATTTTACAATGTTTTTTTTTCCATTTGTCTGTCATAACCTTTTAGGACGGTAAAAATGCTTATTTTCTTCAACAACATTTTTTCTGATAAAAAGTAAATATAGTTGGTACTTTTGGGGGTTCATAAGCAAAAAAATTTTACACAAAATTGGTTTTCGACAAAATCAAATTTAGTTTTTGGTGCAACTCTAAAACAAATGACCAATAGATACATGTAGATACATACATGACATTTTCACTGATGTTTATATAAGCATAAATTTGTGATATATTTAAAAAATATTATTTCTGGGTACTTGAAATTTCCAAAGTATATTTTTTTATACAAATATGATAATAATTCAACTTAACCTGCTACCATATTAATAATAAATATAAATTAATATAAAATATTCTAGGCTGACAAATCCCGTCTCTGCTCTGAATCGTTTTTTGTATAGGTACAATGATATTATATCACTGAATTAAAATTTAACACCATCCATTATAATCACAACAACATTTATTAATGTTGCATCAAATGAAAATAAAGTTATTCTATACAAAACAGATCGAGTGAATGAATCCACTAATAAAAAAATTACACAACAAAAATCATTCTTTTCAACCAAAAACAAAAGGTTCAAGGCAACAAATACTATAGCATGACCGACGTCAGATGAAATTAGGGATCTAAATGATACATTTTTACATAAAAAATGTGTGGTTTTAAAAGAACATGATAATGAAGATTTATATTTTTAAATAATATATACTATAATACTACATAATAGTATTATTTAAAATGTTTTTACCTACTATTGACTAAATGTAACAAATTATATTTTAAATTTATACATTTTGATTATTATTTTCATGATAGGAATAAGTTATTTTTATGATGATTATTCTCAAGTAATTTATGTTGCAATCTGTACTGTTATTATTATTTAAAAATTTTTTTACCTACCATTGACTAATTGTTAGCTCTTATCAGTTATTAGTTGATAGTTTGGTATATGCATGATAGCGCAATGCGTATGCGCACCATGAGCAGTGCATTCCTGTATTTAAATGCTCTTCATTCGTGCAGCTCCCGCGTAGTGATACCACTAATAAGAGATTGAATGATACCAGTGTTATATTAAGTTGCATTTAGTAAATTTATTAGGAGTAATATTAACTAATATTTACATTATTTAAAATTTTAATAATTTATAGAAAATCTCTAGGACTACATTTTTCAATAATTATTAACTACTGTTTACAAAATAGGTATGAGTTAAATAATTTATTTAAATTTTCAAAATATTATACAATAGCAATTTTTCAACAGTTGAGCTTTGATTTCAACAATGTTATAACTTATTGCAATCACCTATTCAATAACCATTATTACAGTGCCATGCTAACTATTTTGGCTCCTTGGGGCAATAATATTTGGCGTCCCTATTTGATGTACATATTTAATATTTAAACTACAAAAATCGCTCGTTGTGCTTTGACGCTCCTAAAATTTGTGGCTCTTTCGGCCTCTTGAGGTACTTTCCCCATAGGTGGAAATCCATTAACATTTCAGAGGAAGCTAACATTTTCAACATCAATTTAAGCTGGGGAGGGGGCTGCGATCCCATACAACTAAAAATCTGTCTGTTTTTTTTTGGGGGGGGGGGGGGGAGGGGACGTATAAAATATTTGGGAGGACTAAGACCTTTCAAGCCCCCATCCTGATTTCTACAAATGTTTTCCCCCCTCGTAGGCCGTGGCTATTAAAATGACATTTTTTAAAAACGTTTAAATTAACAAAAACAATTAGATTCTGAGCAAAGACTATATTACTAAGTATATAAGGTAATTTATTTTACTGTTAATATTTATAGTAATATATTTAGTTGGATTAATTTTTTCCGAAAACATTGCATTTCAAAAATGTCATTGTGTGTATAGTATATATATAATAATATGCGTTAATAGTTTCAAGCAACGATATTTTTATATTATAACAAAATAATTAAAGTCGTTATTCTTCGTTTAAATATCTAATTACCTACGTCTAAATTTAAATTTAAAATGTATATTAAAAAACCTGTGTTTTTAAATTTTTTTTTTATTTTTACTCATAGTATGAAATACTTAAGAAATCTTATATTAAATTTAAAATCCTTAGAATTCCTGAGAATTGAACATTTTATAAATTTTATACTGCATAATTATTTACTATTTTTTTTGATTTTGACAAATTTGAATGCTTATAAAAAAAAAATGATGCCTATGTGTTCTTGATATTTTTAAATAGCCATACCTAATTAAAACCTATGACAAATCTTGTATTCAATTTTCAAACTTATTAACTCGGTAAAAATTTTTTATCAACACTTCTTATAGAAAAAAAAATTAGAATAAATTGAAATTTTCAATCCTAATCAAATTTCAAACCCTAATTTTTTTCTCGGTTTATTTTGAAAAACACTGGTAAATATTTTACTTTTGACTTTCAAAGAATCAACTAAATCCATTTTGATACCAGAAACCATCACTAAAATTTCAGATCGACTTTTACTGCCTCAAAAGTTGATGACAGACAGATAAAAAAAACACATCATTATTAAGTACATTAAATATATCACTCATCGCTTCACAAAAAATTTTAAAATAAAGGAATATTTGGAAAATGTAAATGTAAATAATGCTCCTATAAAAATAAAAAATAATAAATCTTAGTGATCATGTTAAATAGCTGCATATATAGACAGATTCGTTCGCTTGGTAATAAATAACTGTTGATTAACATTATGTTGTTATAGAAAGATAGAATAATATTTATTTATTAGAAAAACACTATACTATAATAATATCTAGAATAGTCAACTTTTTTAAAAGTTTTTTAAACGATTAAATTTTAAGGTAAATTTCGAGTGATTTTAGTTATTCACAGTTTACAAAAAATGGATCTGCAAAAAAGATGTGCCTGTGCTGCAGTATCCACGAAGAAAATATGTTCGTTTGATAAACACGAATCGATAAAAAATCATTGCAGGTATTATATTGAGTTATATTTTTAAATATAAAAGATATTGTATGCCGATCGTTGTTTTAAATATTAAACAAAACTGAATATACACTCACACACATAACATCAGTGTCGAATTCAGGTATACTTCAGGGGAAGCAAATACTTCCTACCTGAAATTTCATTTGCCCCTCTCCCTGACAAATACAACTATCAACAAATTGTATTTATTAAATGTACAATATTCGTTACGATTTACTTTTTTGTAAATTAAAAATGTCTTAACTATTGTAAAAACTAGGTAATAAATGATAATATACTATGAAATGCATAACCAATATAAAAAAAAAAAAGTGAGCTCCTCAGAAAAATTGTCTGGATTGAACACTGCATACAGTGAACAGTGATGACTGATGACGCACACGTTGGCGTAAAGCATAATTTTTTTATTGCGGAAGTTGCTAAAATGTGTTTAGCTGGAAATGGCAATATGAAGAGGCGATAAGAGGGAGTTTCATCTGAACCATTTCGCCTAACAATAATTTTTCCGAGAGCCTTTTGACGCCTTATTTTGAATTATATGGTCAATTATTTTTATAAGTAATTGCAGTGAGTTCGAACACACTTTATATTTATGTAAGATAATAATATGCTGGATACTCGTACAATTTCAAATATCAGCGTATTAATTTTTGAAATTTTGAATAATTATTTTGAATTTTTAAAAAATATTATTGCATTAAATTATGTCAAACCATTAATTCACTTGTTTAAAATTTTTAAAGATCACCAGGATCACGAATCACGAATGAAAAAACGATACACCACGTTTAACAAATGTTATTTAAGTTACTAACTTGATGAAGGGTATATAGGTTTGCAGTAGTACCCGCAGAACTCCGAGTGGTTTCAAAACTGATAGTTTTTGTTTAACAGTAAAATTATTTACGTTTTATTTGGACTCATAACGGTATTATATCTTTCGCGTGATTAAGTATTTACTCTATACAACACTTAGATTCCTATACCGGAATCGGCAGCAATTTCTATAAATTTTGCGTTGCCCGTATACGCTTACGAGATTAATTCATCACGCAAAACTCGTTTTTATAGTCGCATTTAAGCCACAATTGGAGCAAAAACGTATTCTCAACGCTCCCCGTCGCCTTTTGATTATTGTACCCACAGTGTATAGGTATACGAGTATACGGCCAAAAGTTCGTGTAGACATTTAATCGTAGCTATATCTATATAATCACGTGACGTTTTATGCGTCCCATAGGTCATTTTTCTTTCGGAGTTCGTTTTAAAAACACGCCTATATTGCTATAAGTTTTGTTTATGCCGTGGGCGTATGTACCTATAGCGTGCATGTACAGGATGATTCAAAATTTATGTTACGGCCAATTTATTGATGATTCAACTTTTATTAAAAAAAATGTATGTTGCGAAAGTTTTTTGATTTAAATACATCGAAAACGATTTGTACATATTTTAATTTTTTACAATATTTCAAAGGGTTTTGGGTGGTTGACTTTAAAAATTTACAAACAATTTTAATATATCTCAAAGATAGAGTCTTGTATTAATTAATGTCGTCCAAGCACTAAAATGTATTAAAATAATGTCTTCATATTATGTTTGCAAAAAAAGTATCGTATCCAATTTGAGGAGTTTTTAAACTTGCCCTCTAAAAGCCCTCTAATATATTGAAAAAAATTATAAAATATACAAATCATTTTAGATGTTTTTTAAATCAAAAAACTTTCATATCATACATTTTGAATCGCTCTGTATATTATATATATTTGTGTGTGTGTGTGTGTGTTTAAACTTGCTCGTTTTTACGCATAAGTGTAGTTTATATTTATTTAAACTTTTGACTTTACCCACATGGAATAAAATAAAAACGAAATACACCTAAATTAACTACTATAAGTTAATTATTAAATATGTTTGATCGTATTGAGTAAATACTATGCATTCCGTATACATTAGGTTAATTTAAGTAAATACCAAATACAAATATTCTAAACTCTAAACAAAATATATTCTTAAAGTAAGTTAGCTTAGAATAACGAGTGGGCGGTATTAAAATGTCATTAGGTAGGTACTATATTGTATACCAGGGTTGGTAAATCCATAGCACGCCAAAAAAAAATTGTGGACACGCAAAAAATTAAAATATTTATATTTTATTTTATTTTTAATAATAAACCACAACATCATAATGTTAGTACTTTCACTGTCGTTGATGTCTTTTAAAAAATGTTATTACGTATTTTAAAATTACATTATTTTATATTAATACATTTAAAATAATACATTTTTTCTTTTAATACATGTTTAATATTTTTTTAACTTAATGGCTCGCCCAAAAAAAAAAAAAAGCTAATTTTTTGGTGCGGATTAGTGTTAGCAAAATTTGTCACCCCTAATTTATACAACATATTTCTTCCTCTGAAAAATATATTTTTTTATGTGCTACAACGATAACTAGGTAGGTACAATTATATGTTTTGTAGTAAAACTATTTTTTTATGAAAACTTGAAGTATTACGTAATGAAGTAATGAAGTATTACGTCTTGTATTAGGTACTAATAGTTTAAAATTACAATTTTTACAGAGGGATGTCTGCTGGATGTTTCTTAAGATAAAAATATAAGATTTGAGATGGAAAATATATCCAAATTAAAATAATTGACTATAGTGGGTGTTCCCCCCTCCAATTACGAGTTACGAACTCTGTATTATATAATATCTCTTGTTATTTACAAGACATTTTATTTCGGTGTTCGTGAATATACATTAGGTTTTAGCTGAATAAATATAATAGGTATGCGCTATTGTCATCTATCTGTTGAAAATGTTGAGAAAAAAGATTCTAATTTTGAATATATTACTTATAAAGTATAGTATTTGGTTGATTACCTGCGGCTTATACCTATACGTCTTATACGACGACCTTGACGCAGTAAACCTATTGACGTTTATTCACTGAATTTAAATTGCATACTTTCAGTTTATTGATTTTTTTATTGAAAATACGTATATTTAAAAGTGGCCTTTGAATTGCCTTTGAGCTATACGCCTATTGGTTTTAAAATTATGTACGCTTTTGTTGTTTTCGTCAAACACTCGTGAGCCATGTTAGGTTGAAGTATGCTTTAAATGGTCAACTATGGGTACATAAGATTTTCATCCTTCCGTAACCTTGGTTTAGTTTTATTTTTTTATTTATGTGTGAATTTTCCAAGTCAATTTTTCGTTTAGGTGTAAGTATTTCATTGAGTCATTCTTACTGTTTCATCGGAATTCTTAATTGTAATTTGTACTAAGGCTGAATTTACGTATTTTCTCAAAGTTAATATCCTTTCTTCATTTTTGGTAGGATTTAGGATGGATTATCATTTTGAAAAAGAGAATCGAATGATTGAAAAGAGTTTTGTAGATCTTTTATTGACAATTCTATGATTTTGTTTTGCGATTTTTAATAATTACGATGTCATCTGCAAAATTTTCAATTTTTTTAAAATTTATAGACATTATTAATATTAAACTATATTATCAATTTTTTTTATTTTCTTATTTCTTCTTTATTTTTATTTTGATCTTATTACATACTTTATTGTTATTATTCATTTGGAGAGTAGGTACCTACAAAAATGTTAACATCTTTTAAGTATATTATTTTGTGTTTTATTGTTATATAGATATACTTACCTATATGACTATATAATATGTATTAAAGTAATGCATTTTATATTTTACAGCAAAAATTGTTGCTTTAATTCATCTTCTAAAAATCGTAATTTGTTATTCTAGTAGGTGATCTACTTCAGGAAAATATAATAAAAAAACTATTGAGAATTATTGGAATTTGTTAGTTTATTTTAAAAAATGTATTTTCACAATTTTTAAAACTATATTGAATCCATTGTATATCATCTTACACGATGACGTCATGTTATTATTTTTAGAAATTCAAATGTAAATTAAATCAAGTCGTCGTGCTACCAGGTTAACTGCCTATTCAATTATATTCATACTTGCGTGTCGACATTTACATATAGTTCTCGATCAAAAACTGAAAATATCTTTAAATGGACTTGTGTTAGTATCTATATTTATTCGTTATAAAGTACATTGGGTAGGTTGGAAACGTACAACGTAGGTACAACTGAAATGCCCATTATTGGCTAAATATCAAAGCCAAGTACCTAAGTAAATAATATTATATGTCATATTTTCGATTAAAAAGTTTCCCGTTTGCAGAGCATAATAATTTATGTCTAGTGTAATATTATAATGACATAGATCGCGCTGTAAGTATAAGCTTTCACGATGTAAGTTAGGCAATAATAATAATAATAATAATATTTAATATTATAATATCATATTATAATTATTAATTATTATATTACCATATTATTATTATTTTTATTTTTATATTATTATGTTTATACGCATGATATAAATGATATGTACCTATGTTAATTACAAAATCATTGATCTGTTGATATTACGAAATTGTACAAAGAATCTATTACGATTTCTGTAGAATAAATAAGATTATATAAATAACAATTTTAAATAATTTAATTTGTCATGTAGACGGCGATTATTCATTACTTATCCATCGCGTGTAGCCAATATATACTATTCTGGTCTCATTCTATTAATGCAAACCATAGTCGTTCTCAACAGTCAACAAACATTTTATATAAAGACAATAGGCATGACTATCCAGAAGCAAAGAAAAAGGGTACAACCTTAAGTTCAACTCTCAAATTTGTTAAATTTTCTTATTTTTTCTGTTATGTTCCATCTTCCATTTTTATTTGTAAAAGTTTTTATTTATTTAAATTTATTGTTGCGCTCTTTCCAACGAAATGAGCAATAAATGAAACTAAAGGTCAATAAAGTTTTAGTACCTATTGAATTTTATTAAAACCCCATTTTATTTGTAATGTTTATTCCCATTCCATAGTTTAGTTTTACTAGTGAGAGTTTTTTGTTTCAATATAAACATTGCCAAATTGTATGTATATTTTACTTAAGCAGTTTAGCAGTTTATTTAGTTTTCATAAGATATTAAATATTATTTAACTATAGGTACCTACCGCAGTTTATTATTTAAAGAATATCTACGGTTAAAATTATTAAGATTTTCTTGAAGTTATTATTACCATTAATTAGTATTCTAGAGAAATTATTCGAATTGAATATTATTGAGTATTCTCTAAGGAAAAACTATTATTATTCAGAACGTAAAATAATTACTGAATATTTAATTTTGAAAAGTCTTACTTGTGCGATTTATTATTAATAAAATACGCAGTATAATATTATAGGTAATTTATGTTTATATATATTATCAATGCGGTTATAATAATAACTTCGTGAGTACTATTTTACAAATAGTAGTCATTTGTAAAAAGAAGTCTGCAAAATCTTATTTTACATGATACACTCAATTTCATTTATATTTAGAAGTATATAATATCAATTGTTTTGAATCATATTCGTTCTTTAAAAATGAAGCTTGGTTTTCATCAATTCTACTAAATTCTCCCGATAAATTTGAACAGTTAATCATTAACATCTAAAATAATAACTGTTATTACCTCATATATTTTGTACTTTTTTATAGATTAGTATAATTGTATCGATAGAAGACAAAAATTATTTTTTAAATAAGCTTAATCGTTTTTTTTTAAATGCTGTTTTTCAAACAATTGTTTAATTTTTTTAATTGATTCCGCTTATTCGTAGTCTCATTGAGATATTACAGATTTAATTGAATCAAAATTGTTTATGTTACTGTATTTGACCATGTTTTCCATCTAGTTATAATTGGTCTGGGGCGGTAAAGGTAAATCCAGAGATATTTCACGTAATTGGATAACTATCGTTTATAGAAGCTTTTAAAAATACATTTTTTTAACCGTTTCAATTAATTTATGAACAAATTCTACGAAACACATGTGCTAAACGCGTTAGATGGATTCAATTTTGGAACAGCATAATATATAGTTAGGGAAACGGCGGATTTCATCATATATGGCGTAACAAAATATTACACTTAATCCTACTTTATTATCCCTGATGACCATAAGAAGTGCATTGCATATTTACATCATTAAATATTTTATAATAATATGATATTATTTTATTACCATATGACGTTTATTGCCTACTGCTTAATCGTCAGATGTCTTGAAATATGAGCTATATTATCAAAGATTTTAAATAGTGTATGAAATGTTTTTAAAAATTTATTTTTTATCATTTATATATCTCATTCCTTCGACATACCTACGTACATATTATTTTCATTTTTAGGGACGCATTGCAGCTATAATATTATATCATTACCTATGCACGTGTGTTTTATTTTTTATGTTTTTTTCCTTGTATGTTTCGGTTTCGCGATGATGCGTTCGAGAATTATTTATTTATTTATTTTTTATTCTGTATCGTTTTTTTTGCGTATAGGTTTAAGACTTCAGATATTCTCCCAAATGCCACAGCGTTGCTTCTATTTTATTTTTTGATAAAATGGAAAATAGTTTAAAATTAATTATCCGCGAGGAATGGAATGGTGATGATAAATGATGCAAAAATCCCACGAAATCGGGAAATCCATTTTAATTGTCTGGCATACAATAACTCGCGTTCTTCATGAGTGCTTTTCTAAATATTATATTTTTATTATTACTATATTAATTTGTTTAACTATTAGTAATACCGTGGTTTGAATTAATTTTTGCCGAAAACATAGCATTAATATTATATTATCAATTATAATTATTAAAATTATTTCTATTCAGGGGCGTCATTAGAGTCAAAATTTTGGGATAGCAAAAAAAAAAAATAATTTACAAAAAATTGCTTCTTGTTTATTTGAAAAAAACAAGTTCGATTTCTATAAATTAATAAATAATTAACATTATCACACTATCACAAAATATATTATTTTGTATCCCCACCGGTCTTAAAATACATTTTAACAATCAAAAACTTGAATTATAAATATCAAATATAATTTATTTTGTGGTAACAAAACAATACTCTTGTTATCATACAAAAAAAATGTAAAGGGTAGTAAAAATACCCCCCCCCCACCAATACTTTATAGTGACGCTTATGTTTTTATTTATATTATATATTATTATTGTTTTTAACTTAAAGTAAATAAAGACTTAAATATCATAGAACATCGTGAATATGTTCGTGCTATAAATAGGCAAAAATCAATCTTAAAATCAATATAAATATTTTGAAAATGTCATTATGTAAAGTAAAGTGTGTTAATATAATATATTATGTAAAATGTTTAAGTACTCACGAATAATATTTTTGAATTACAACCAAATACTATTATTTGGTATTTACTAGGTATGTAGGTAGGTATCTAATTAAAATCTTTAGAAATATCTAGTTTAGTTTACATTTTAATTTCAAATGTCTTTAGAAAAAAAATCGTGATTTTGTATTTACAATATTTTTAAATGTAGTATTTATACTTATATATATATATTTATATATTATACTTATAAGAACAATTAAAAATGTATTCGAGTTTCTTTTTTTTTTTGCATAAAACCAATAATTTTATTTTATTTTCATTTACTTACATTGAAAAAAAAAAACTGAAAAATACTAAAAAATGTCAAATACCTCTATAAATAACACAAAACAAGAACGAAAATATTTTGAAAATGTTGTCTTGTTTAGTGAATTACTAATAATTCAAATATTTGATTATTAATGTTAAATCTCAAAAAAAAAACACCATACACATCATTGTAAAATCAATACATTATCGCTCGGCCGAAAATCAAAAAACTGTACTCGAATCATCGCGGGGGTAACGATTTGTTAGGTAGGTATAATATTATGCAACGTCTAGCGAATTTCGAATTTATTGATTGCTGTGCAGGGTAAACTCGTACGCAACACACCTCGCGGCACCTGCACACAGATACTATTACACACACAAGGATACATCATACACATAATATTATTTTGGGGCACAGAGGTACTATACAGTGGTTCCCATACATTCATATATTCATACATGTACGTTTAATACATTTGGAATTTTAAATATCCTTTTGAGCTTTACAAAACAATATAATTTATTAGCACTTTTTGTTGTACATAGTGAGTAGATTTATTGTTTGACGACGCAACAATGGTCGCGTATATGTTACATTGTCGAATATACATCGTGTGCATACACATGCGAATACAGTGCAATTAATGTTGCGTACGTTATATATATTTTGAATTTTTTTACCTATATCTTTTACATATAAATTTTGTTTGAAATAAAACACTTAAAAAAAATAAAGCTATAACTATACGCCCCCCACGTGGCTTATTTACATTTCAATATAATATTATATTTGTTAACATTTTAATTTGTCACATGGGTAAACAGCGGCGTTTATACCTAAATAACTCATAATGTTACACGGTATTATAATATATTTTGTTTATTTAATTTGATTTGAAATCAACACTTTCGATTTACAACATGGGTAGTTTTAGGGTATGATGTTTACATCGCGTTTTTCGGCATTATGTTTAACCCCTATTTGTTTTAAGCTTTGTACATTAGGTTATGGTGTAAAGTAGGTAATCGTTTTTATTTTATCGTTAACAGTGTGTTATAACCTCGCTTGACATTCACACATTTAACCTCTAATAATAGACGAATGAACCACGACTACGGTGCGGGGTAGGTACACGTTTTTATAGATATTAGAAAGTGTAAATAATTTTGAATATTTATTGATTATAATTTCCGTCACCAATACACTATTTTTCTTAAAAAACCGGATCAAATAGGTATCTAATATGAAAATGGACCACTGAGATTATTTGATTTTAATTTTTGAGTTCATGATTTTAATCTTATCTGAAAGCACTGCTATTTGACCTTTTAAATTGAGATGGCGATGTTGAATTATGTTTTCGAATATAGTTCTTCTGTCATCTTTTTCCTGGGAGTGGAGTAACTTTTATTGATGAAAAAGTTTTTAACTCTGTATAGTATACAGGCGGTAGTAAGAAATACGTCTTGAACAATTTTCATTATAAAACGTATTTTTATTTTCATCATACATCATGTATGATAAAAATGTAGGTATTATCATAATATACTGTTCTGTTCCGACATCAGTAGCTGACTATGTACATTTTTTTTACAGAAATTTGAATTCATTTTTTTTGTATATAAATAAATATATATATATATACTAATATATATATATATACTATTTTTTCTTTTACGGCATTCTGCAAAGTGCAATTCTATTTTTGAAGCTTTTATTTTTATCAGCTCTCTCACCTCTGGTATTTTCTTAATAATTTCTGACTCTCAATTTAATCTTTAGCTACAGCTAACAATGCATTCCATTTCAAGTGTTAAAAAAAAAAAAATAATAATAATAAATAAACTTAAAAATCCACTGGATTCTTTGGTCTCTCAACTCCAAATCTTTTTTCCTATATTTTCGATCAGTTCCCTGGTGTATGGATATTTTGGAAAATGAGAGAGTGAATTACCTAGCGAGCTCCACAAAGAATTTTTTTTTGCTAGGCACTTTGTATGTGACTGTGTTTACACATCGGTGGGATTATTTTTCACCACCGGTTTTTTTTTATGGTACAGTATGTGACATATAATGAGATTACTTCCCAGCTTATGCTTATGCTTCTATTTTCAAAATAATTTTTCATAATATTTAACCTAACCATGGTTTCAGGCTTTAAATGTTAGATGACCTACAGTAATCTGTTTTATACTTTAGGCTGCGGTTAGTTCATAATATTTTACCAAATCACGCAAACGAGTTATGGCACAATTACCCTCATGTATCTTTATCTCAAACTGCGGTAGCGAATCTTGTAACTTTATTGTTAATATTTGTTGACTAATGTTAATATTTCAGTAAAAATAAAAACAAAAATAAATATCAAAAATATTTGAAAATTATTTTTATCCAAATTTGTTTCTTTGTACCTATGCCATAATCAGTTGTTTAATCACGGGCTACTATCTAAAGTCTTCTATTTTCTCGATTGTTCATTGTACCTAATTATTAAATAATGTAATAAAATATACGAATATGTGCGGCACTACTTGTGGTATAAACATTTTACCTCAGGGGAATAAGTAATTAAAAGTAACTGAAAATCTAAAGACTTTCCTGACTACAAAACTTAAACAAACAAATACTTAATTATTTTTTGATAAAATATTGTACATAGCACAATATCATAATATAATACATTATAAAGATTAAATTTAGTTTAGTTAGTTGGTGTAGGGAATTATACGCATACTGTATACAATACACAAAATAGAACTATTATACACCTAATGACCTAACATATACAATTAGTAATATGCTTATGCTAAATAGTTACAGTTAGTTGAAACAATACCACAAATGGGTTACCATTTTACCGTCTTTTTTTTATTAAAAATATTACTATACAGAAAAGCGTTGAATAAAATAAACGTTTTTATGTATGAACATTTTCTTATTTTTGTCAATTTAATCAACATTGCATTATATTATTTTTTATTTTAAGTGTTGTATATATCTACTATTTTCGCATACCTATTGAGATTGTACAATATACACATATAACTAAGTTAAAATAATGAATATATACAAAGTGATTCAAAATTTGTTACAGCCATTTTATCACTTACATATTCAAAATAAAGAAAAATGTATATTACGAAAGTTTCTTAATTTAGAAACACCTAGAATGATTTGTACATTTTATATTTTTTTACAACATATTAGGGGGGTTTTAGGGGGTCAACTTTAGAAACTTAAATAGGAATATTTTTTTAATACATTTTAGTGATTAAACAACATTAATTAATACAAAACTCTATGTTTGAGAGATATTTGAAGTTTTTATAAATTTTTAAAGTTGACCACACAAACCCCACCCCCCTCTTCAAATATTTAAAAAATTATAAAATGTACAAATCAAAAAACTTTTGTAGCATACATTTTTTTCTATTTCAAATCACCCCATCATCCTGTATATACACTCTACATACTTATAGGCATATGATAATATTAATTAATAATTTTTATGTAATGTGTAATTTGTAACAGACATTGTTTATGTGAGCACACATATATATATATATATATAATAATAATAATAATAATAATAATATTGATATTAAAAATTAAACTACCAATTTTTTAGTACGAAGTGTAATGACAACACTTTAAACAATCGAGGAGTTGCCAAATTCGATAAAAATTTATTGTGTGCGTGTGAAAATGAAAAATTGATAACTTTAGACGGAGTAGTAGCCATGCAAGATTTGACGAAACCCTATGCATTTAAAAGGGTTATCTGTCCACAGCCAACCATAAAGAAATGTTGATAGAAACAGGCAACAGCCACTTAACAGCTGAATCTACTATGGAACTATAATATGATATTGGCGAGCAAAATGGAGGCGTATTGCACTATTGTCATATTGTATATACACACGATATATACAATTTTAAAATGCATGGAACAAAACCAAAAATAATAAATATTATTATATTAAAACCACATACTTCTGCGTATTTTTGCTCATTTCGAAAACGTGTTAAGAAAATGTAGATAAATAGTCATATCCCCACCTCCTATGCATAATAATAAATTATTTCGTATATTTTGTTCTTAAAATACGTGATTTTGATGATAGTTTATTCCAGGAGTCGTCAATAATTTTGATGTCAAGGGCTGAAAAATAAATATACATTTTTACGGGCCACAATTTGAATATAATACTTTATTTGAAACAAAAACGTTTAGTCACGGGTACCTATCAAATTATTATTTTATTTAAGTTCATAACTACAATTAAGTGTCTACCTATATTAATTTGACAAGTTATTTACAAGCAAACAACATTTTAATCCGTCAAATAACGTTTCCATTCCATCTTAGTTCGCCGTTTTTATACATAATGTTTATTTTTATACAAATTATATATTTTATTCGCGCGTCACCAAATTACTAAAAGTTGCCAACCCCCGGATTATACTATAATAATACCATATTTGTCTTGTAAGAATTAATGCATTTATATGTTTTTGAATTTAATTTTACATAATGTCATGTATTTTCAGATTTTCAGTTTTTCCAAATTTCAATTCGGTTCGTTGTAAACGAATATTAATACAATATTTTTATTATTTATCAAATAATTTATGTAATGAAATCATGAAAAAAAACATAAGGTATCATATTAACTACTGTAAAATACTGTTTATAAATAGAGTTGAAATTATGTGCACTCCGAGTGACAGATAATTTTGTTTCGGGACTTATAGAGATTTTCGAATCTGAACAGGTGTATATCGGTCAAATCGGCAAAGCAAATTATCGGGAATGATTAAAATATTTTGTTTACATGCGTGTCTTAGCGGATTTAATGGATTTTCAAAGTCGTTGATTTTGATTTTTACCATATGTAGAGTTTATAGCGGGATTATGTAATAACTGATCACTGCGATTAGTTTTTTAGTCCGCTGTTCACAGTTAATCCATCGAAATATTTTCAAGTAAAGCAATACAAAGTAATAATTGACGCGTGCGTGAATACGTTTAGTGATCAACAGGAAATATATTACTCTAAAATCTCCAAAGATATTCATACTTAGGTTTAGAATATTTAGAATGTTTACTAATGTCTCACTCGAAGCTACCTTATCGTTAAGTTTGCGGAATATTGCAAAAAAAATATAAAGTACTAAAATTATCTATTATAAATCTAATATTTTTTCACCATTAAAAATCGTAAATAAATACTAATATGTATTATATATAATTTTTTATGTATTTTTGTAAATAAATTCAAATTAAATCATCTTATTAATTAATATCGTCAAAGTTTCTATAGTCTTCTAGAAAAATTGATAGGTTCTCTACAACACCGATACATTATCTTATATGTAATTAAATTTATAGTTCCAGAAAAAATGAACATACCTATTTCACACAGACTACAAACATAAATCATCAAACGGTATAAAAACACATAAAAAAAAAATAAGTTGAAATAAAATAACGTTCGAAAACGTAAAAAAAAGAATATTTTTTTTATAAAACGTATAATCTCAGATTGCTTCTTAATTTGATAAGTCACGCGAATCTATATCAATTTTACCTCGTCGATCTTATTTCCGGTTTCAGATCAGTTTAATAAGAAATCGTTTATTTTTTGTATCACACTTATTCTGCAATTCTATTATTCTACCACGATAAAGTCGTATTTTACTTCAAAGGTTAGGTTCTAAGATTAGGATGATTGATAATTGTATACATATTATTTAAATTCAGTTAAGAAAAAAAATAATAGCTATGTCGCCGTGACTTGGAATGAGCAATTTTTGAATTTTGATGATATTTAATGTAGGTAGGTATTAGTACTATAGAATAAAAAGTTTAGATTAGGGGTTTTTTTTTATAGTATTATTTATAATAACTGCATTATTGATGAAAAATAGGAGGTGAACATATCTGTATATTTAAACGGGTTTATAGATTGTCGAAATACACAACAATTAAAATTTATAACATTTTACAGATGTTTGAACTGGTTACTTTCAGATCTAGGACGAACTTAATATATTTTGTTTTATAATTAAAAAAATCTGATTATACGATGTTTAGGCTTAAGTGATTTTGATTTGTGTTTATGAGCTACTTTAATATTAATTATTATTTGTAATAATAATAATAATTATTCATGTATAGTATTCAAACATTTCAAACTTATTTCGCGGTGTTAGGTAAAATATTATTTTTAAAACTGTTCATATAAATTATTAGGTAGGTAGTTAAGTTACGCTTATTTAAATATATTTAATAAGAAATCAAAAGTAATAATACAAAACAATATACATAAAAAAATGATTTTTTCATGAATTCTTCTGGTTTATTTGTTATTAATATTACTATCACATATATCATATATATTTTATAACTTTTGAAAACTATTAGGTTTGTATGAATCGAAAACTATGGAAAATTCATAAGCTTTATTATTTTTCATTGAGTGGTGGTTGTTTGCTGGGAAATAGGTCACAGCTATTCAATTAACCTACATTCGTCTACGTTTAGGCCGAGGGTGGTTTTTATTAGTTTTTTTTTTAGTTGATAAATATGTGTGGGATTAATAACCAAATTATATATTTTTGCCTAGAATAGCGTAGTAATAATGTACACAATATTATATGATAAATAATATGACCTAGCAGTTATTGTGTTGTTATAAAAAGTAAAAATACAAAACAAAGTGTTATTTTATGACGTATTATATTAATGGTATTCGTGACGAAGATATTTATTATTTAGTATTTAATTATAAAGCTGTGAACCTTGCAGATTTTGGAGATTATTATTTAAATTAACATGAGTTAAAATACATCAAGTAATTGAAGAAAATAATTATTATGAAATTATTAACTTGCAGTAATATTAACAAAAAATTGAGTTTACATGAAAATACAAATCTCATCTTTTTAACAGTTCTATACAATTTTATTTTTTCAACTAAATATTGTCTAGATTAATAATTGTGCAGATTAAATAAATACAGTTAAATAATTCAAGATAAATATCATTAAAAAAACACATATAGGCAGTAAGCCTGTGGTTTTCAACTGATATGCCACGAGTTTATATGATAAGCTAATAAAATATAATAAAATATAAATGAAATTGAGACTATAATGTATAATAAAATACAATTTTGTTTGTACAATTTGGGTTATAAAATTAAATAAAAAAAAAGGTTTTCGCTGAAGAAAAATTGTTTATGACTGAGTATGGCCCCTGAACATTTTCTGAAGAGTACAATGTGCTGTGTTTAAAAAAAAAGGTTGTAAACCAATGCACTAGGCTGTAGGTAAACCATTATATACAATACAGAAAATGTGTTTAATATTAGAAATAGTTGAATAAACTAATTAAGTTTAAAAATATTTTCTGGAAAAATGATGAATTCAACATGAGAAACCTAATCGATATTCTAAGTATTGTTGATGATAAAAACATTGTTCTAAATTTTGATTTTTCATTGGTAAACATTTATTTTCGTAATAAAAATATTTTTTGTAGTTTTATTATATAAAATTAATTACATATATTTTGACGTAAAGATATAGTTAGAAGCTTTGAATTTATTAATAAACATATTTTATATTCATACCAGAAAAATATTTTAGTTATTAGAAAAAAAAGAAGAAAAAGTCAAAGAAAAAAACCAGAATATCTATTCTTGAATTTAGTGTTCACAATAGCTATAGTGTTTAATAATAATACAATTTAAATATTATAGTATAATATATTGAAACATTTGAATTTTAAATGCAATTTGTCAAATAAGTGTTTTCTTAACTCTATTTTTCAGTCGCAAAATTAAAAATTATTTTCAACGATACATGTTTGTAAATAAAGTGAACATTTACAAATATTAATATGTATACAACCAATTAATTATAATTATAATTTGTAACTTACTATAACCTATATTAAGGTGCGTTCATACTGTCGTTTATGCATTTCTAAAGCAGTATTCGGATTGCACTTTATTTTTCGGTTTATATAATAATATCCTTATTTGTAATATAATACGACATACGTACTTGAATATGTTTTTTAAAAACTTTTTCCATTATGCTCTGATAGTCTGACATTCTGTTTGTAGTGTTGTAGTGTTTTTTTTACAAAGAATAATTTTTTTTAATATACACATTTTACCATTGTAATAGTGTATCGCGTAAAGCACATCGTCAAAATATGAGACTTAGTTATGGTTCTTATTTGAAATATTTGATACAAAAATGCATTTTCCCGGTGTATACGTTTTTCCATTGGCATTGGGTCCAGTCGGTTTAATGCTCCAATGCACATATCTATAATGCATTTAATAATTTCCTCTTTACTTATAGATTACATTTTTGCTTCCTCTGTAAATAGTATTTGAGATTAGTTTTATATTTGTCGAGTGTATTGTTTTGTTTCGTCCAACGTTAGTGTTATATTACATTGGCCGTTCTCAGAATTTTTGATGGAGGTGTGAAGAAAAATTGATTACAGAGCTATCCCCGATGATGGGGTTGTGTCCTCATCCCATCAGACCATAATATAGTACCCAATAGAATTTACATTAAATCTCGATAATTATTAATATTTTTACTATTCTACAATTAAAAAGCAAAAATTATAATTATCATTCATAAAAATATATCAACTTTTCTTTATTTTTGAACCATATGTGACATTGTCAATTTCTTACATTGATCAACGTAGATACTGTAGTATGGTGAATAATAATCATTGGGTGTTGATGTAATAATATCATAATATTTTTATTAATGGGTAATATATTGAGTGACTGCATAAGCGTAAAACATTTGTGGCTGTTATAGAGAATTTACAATTAATTGATTTCGCAGTCCGTATTCTACCGTATTTTTAGTGAAACAATAATAAGGTTCAAATATCTGAGTCAAAGGAAAAATAAAAAAAAGATTGTACAAATGGTTGATACTTATTACTCAATATAAATAAAAATAAAAAATATGGGAAAAGATAACGACGAGAAATTACTTACCAACCATCACAAAATGTATAATATTATTATTGCCATTAAAATTATATAATATACATTAAGTTCGTGAAAATATTTAAAATTTAAATAAATACTCCAATATCAAAAGTATACCTGTGATTTGGGATGGTAAAAAAAGGCAAAGACCTTCCCGTCTGTATAACATATCTCCGACGAGAACGCTTGTGTACATAATTATTATTTATTTTTTTTAATTTCACTTTTTTCATTACCGTATTATTGCAATGAATTAATATGAACTTCACAAAGCATTTACTAAAAGTTCGTCATTAAAAACGTAATAACATAATACCTTCAGCACTATTTATCAAAAATTAGATACAAAAACCATTTACGCATTTATTGTTATTACCAATGCCGTGCACAGATTTTACAACCGTAGTCGAATCGGGCTTAAACAACGGAATGGTCATGGTGGATCGGTACGCAAAGCCGCACAGGGATTACCTCAGGATTGGATGAAAATGTCGCTGTTTAGATGGCCTGTAATGTTTACGTTTCCTCTGACTTTGGTTTGTGTATACAATAGATATTGGTAAAGTAGATATACGTAAAATGTTTATATGTTTGCGTATAATAATATTATTGAGAGGTAGGTATCTGTTATAAGTATAAATGATTTACTTATCACTCATTGTACTGGCCGTGCGACGAATGATTAATTAATATTAATTAATGTCCACGCGTATTATAAGCAGTGCAGATTTAAGTACCTATTTAGATAAGACGACAACATTTGGATTGTATTACTACCAAAAATATTATATATTATTATTATTATTTTATTTTACAAAAATGAACGCGATATCGCGAAAAAAGTTGTTATTCCAGACTTGTCCGTTATTATTCCATTGCAAATGGTCTGATATTTGTTTGATCCATTATTGGGGACGTATACAGCATATATTATATTTAAACTGAATTTGATACACTTGTTTTCGTGTCTGGACCGAAAATTGTGCTTGAATTGGGAGGTTATCGATTCCAGGGCCGGTGGTATTTCGGTTCGGTACATTATCACCGCAGACACTAAAGCCAAACCCGTATAGGAAATCGCCACAATAACGGTTTAGATACCTTCGCAGTTATTATAAAGACTGAAATTGCCTTAGCATCGTTATCCAAAACAACATATGCTTTATAACTAAAACTTACATTTCATGTATATTTTTGAATCATAATAAGTTTTTATTTTACATTTTTTTGCATTTTTTAGCAATTTTCAACGTTAATATAGTTTATTTCAAACATTTTATGGTTTTTAGAACATTTAATATTAAATTTCGGTTTTCGTAAGTTTTATTATAAGATTTTTACTTAAAAAAAGTAATTTTGTAACGCATACTAACAAGGATTTCACCTAATCGAAACTTTACGAATGGATCCGCACGACGCAAGAATCGAGATTATGAGTGGCGACGGTAAATTAAACGAGAATATTTTTTTTCAGATTAAAAGTGCAGATTTGAAACTGTGCAGTACTGCAAACATTTTTATTAAATTTAAATTGAAAAAATTTGTTAAAATAAAAAAAAAAATAACAGCATTTTAAAGACGCATTATTTCAAATTTTTAGAGCATAAAAGCATTTTTTAGGTCTTTTCGGGACATTACATTCTCATTTCTAATTATTATGCAACCCGTTTAATTCGTTCGTTAAAATTGTAGAATTATGTATACGGTCGAACACGCAGCTAATTGAAAAAAAAATGATCGGACTTCTTGTTATTATTACGCGGTCACGGACAAGGTGATATTTTGAATCAACTCGTACCAAGGCCTGCCTGCCTGCATCATATATTGCTTATAATTATGGTTAGGATGTTGATGACTTTTGCATTTTTTTTCCTTTTATTCTGTACAATGCTATCCTAGCTAAAAATTTGTTTCATGCTCCCTTGATGCAGAATATTCTAATTTTATTTTGCATTTTTAGCTATAAATGCATTTTTTTTGTTTTTTAACGTCATTTTTCAACATTTTCAAGTCATTTTTTCATCTTTTAGGGCATTTTTTGTACTTTTTATAAAATGTGGGGCATTTTTCACAAATTATAGATTTTAGGACAAATGTTACATCCAAGTTTGGAAACAAATTTAATTTATTAAAATCTAACTTTGGTTTTGGACTATTAGTAAAAAATGTATATCATTTTATCGCGTTCCGATAAGATTTACTCTTTGAGTGTTATATTGATGAAACGAGTGCTCTTTCAGACATACGCCGATCATACACGCTTATACGATAATTTTTAAGGTCATTTTTTGAAGTTTTTAGAGCATTTTTGCACTTTTTTTAGGGCTTTTTTGTGTGTTTTTTAGGTCATCAACATCCTAACTCTACTTGTAATATACAATATCGCACAAGCGTTATGATTAAGAAAATATGTTATCGACAGTAATGCACCGCACCGGAGACGGCGTGGAGTCTTGTCCTATCCGGGTTCGTTTCGGCGGTGCCGCCGCGCGCGTACGTGACTCGTAGTCCAAACAGCAGCGATGTCCCGCGCAGCACCGTAAAAAGCATACGGAGGAGGGTACCTCCTGGCTGCAGCAGGTGACCGCCGCCGCCGCCGCCGCCGCCCGAGCTTTCGTGGGAGGGGGTGGGGGAGGGGGAGGGGGAGGAGGAGGAGGAGGAGGAGGAAGGAGCGGGGTTTTTTTTTTTCATGACGTATTCGCCACCTCTTTTAAAACGGCGGCGGATGGGGTAAATGAGACACCCCTCGTCCGGCGCGCGCGATCTTTTGTATACGTCTGTATAGGTGTGTGCGATATCTTTCGTCGTGTACGTTTCGACGTAACCGCGAACGCCAATGGCGCGCGCTTTCGCCGCCGCGTCCGTGTGCGCGTGCCCGCGTGTCCGTGCCTGCGCGTGTGCCCGCGCGTGTGCGAGCTGCGCGCGCGCGCGCGCGAACGCTCGGCCCTCCGGAGAGGACCCCGCGACGCGGCCGATCAATATGCGACGAGTTCGGCCGTCGTCGGGACCGCCGTACCAGTCTGTTTGGGTCCGTGGCGTGAGTAATTTGGCAAGCATGGCGACCGCACAGTGGTAAAAAAAAAAAAAAAACGAAACAGACGAGAAAATCGAATCCGCAAGGAACGAGAGCGACACACATCCGTCGCCGTCGTCGTCACAGAGGTGAGTCCGAACGTCTCGTCCGACCTCGTTTTAACTGCACGTATACCCTCTTTGTAATATTTATTAGTATGTTATACGTGTTATGGCGTGTGCGCCTGTGCGTGCGACTTCGGCGTTAAATAATAATATTATAGGCACACAATATTATTATTGTTGCGGTTGTTGTAAATATTATTTACCAGGGCCATCCCAAAGCGTTTTGGGACCGGGGGCAAATTCATTTTGGGGCCACTGAATCGCATCATAACACACGATATGATAAAAAAAAAAAAAAAAAATAGTCGCAGAGATTTTGAAAATTTGAGCAAATTTCGACAACCGAAGTCATTGAAACGCATATGATATCGGTGTTAATGTAACTTATATACTACAACAGTCTTCAGTATTAAAATAATAACAGTAGTCACCCCCCATCGACTTTGCTGTGTCGCGTCGAAAATAACAATTTTTTACGAAGGTCTTAGGATGTTTTTATCGCATTCCGAAACATCACGAGAATAATAAATGACAATTATGAATAGTCTTCAAGATGATCGAAAGCATAACCTATAAATATACCAATACAAACCACAGAAACTAAATAAAATTATCTCATCGGCCACCTCCGCCGCCTTCTTCTACAGTACGTCGATTCCTTTTGAAATCTTTTGGTTTTTATTCGTTATATTTATGGGTAGGTAGGTTTAATTGTGTACGTCCACGGCCTGGCGCTATGCTCGACTACATTTTTTGTACACAGACCTGATGTATTATTTTCATGTCTGCAAATCTATAAATTATAATCAGGTATAATATAATAGTCTACGTGCACATATCGGTATAAAAACGATACGTTTTTTTAATTCGCTCGATAGTCCGACATTCTGAAAACAACGATGCGAACGCGTATCAGTGATTTCATAGCTATAATATTGCATTCTTGTATAATAATACATTAATACTTTATGTATTTGCCGAATACAGACACTTGATTCGTAGATGATACGTTGCAATACACGATTTATGTTCCAAGTTGATGGAAAAAAATGAATATAATATTATATTATACAATTTCAACAAGCCAAGATAATTAGACCCCGGAACATTAGACACATACTGTGTCCTTTTCAACACTCAAACTTGAATTATATTCTGACTTCAACGACATATTTTAATTACTATTTTTACGGTTATATATAATTTTTTAACTAGACATTTCCATTTAAAATAATAATAATAAAAAAAAACCAAGATTAGCAAAATAGTTACGTAAAATTATTATATTATATACAATTATAAACTATTTAAATAAATACATTTTAATCACCACAACCATTGTAGTAAAAAATTATATTTTAAGTGTTAGACTCTACCTTAAAAATATTATTATCTCATGTTAATATATCGAAAACACCTAATATCAATTCATGATTAATTTGTTAATATTATGAATTATTAAATATAATTTAATAACTACATGCGGTAATACCATGCATTACATTGAACTATATTGTTTTTATCTACCATTATTTTCGCTAATTTACATACATCATAATATTACCAATATTGTTATCAAATATCAATTTTTTTATGAATTTATTCTTTAGTAATTTTTTGTGATATCAACATTTTTGTTTTATTTTTTGAAATTTCTTTTGAACGTGTACCTACATTAAAAAAAAAACATATTTTGTAGGAAGAGATTGGCTCCTGCTCCCTTTTTAATCCGGGTTTGGCCATCGACATCAAACACGTCATTATATAAAATATACGTTTTAGGCTGTTCGTTATAAAATAACTCACCACAAACAACTTAATGTAAACGACTATAGACAAATGGCATTTCAACTGGTTCAATTCCAAATGCAGTAGCGTATAATTAACAGACAATTTTTTTTTATAAATATGTACATCAAACGATCCAATCATAAAACGATTAAAAACAATATCAAGTAACAACGATGACCCTAGTCATTCAATGTTGTAAATTTCAGAGATGTAAAGTATCAAAATTTGAGTTATCTAAATCCAAACGTAATCTGTAATTATTGACTGATACATTTTATAAAAAAGATGGAAATCGTAACATAATGTATACGTATCATATTATAATATTTAATTATATATAATAATGAATCTTGCACATGCGTACAAAAATTTGTTATGACTTGGTATGACTATGATTATCAACTATGATTTGATTATGTACTAAACTATATTTATTATATTCCATATAAATATTTGAATAGGCATTTTCATATTGGAACTTGAGCAGTAGAATAGAACATTGACTTGGTTTGTAATGATACCCCTTTAACCGTTATTAATTTCTTCAATGCGTATTGACACTGAGCATACCAAAATTTAATATATATGTGAGATTTACTGGTTTAATTAAATGGTCTTAAATTATACAATTTTAATGAATAAAATATAACCTACCGTAGTTAAGTCAATTAATGTTCGTATGAATTAAGATGTTCAGAACAATGTTATTAAACTATTTGAATTGGTTTCGGATTCAATTGTTCCACAGAGCATATAAATGCTTCAAAAAGTGAAGTAAATAATTGTTCAAATAATTTTAATGTAGAAGATTTAACACATTATAAACTATAATTTCAAGATAGAAAATTAAATTTCCTTACTGCCAAATTATTTGACGTATCATTAATTTAGTTAGTTGATGATATTAAGTTGCAAGAACTCATTACCATAAAATCGACTAATCGACTAATATGATATTATAATGAATAAAATAATAATATGCAGAAAAGACAAAACAGTATTAAAATGTAAATACCTACTAATAAATAAATTAAATATATATAAATAAAATGTTTTTAATTTAGGATGATGTAAAATGAAGATTGATAATAATAAATTGTAATTTGTTATTCGAGTACATGTATTTTATAATTCTGTCACAAATTAACATGACATTATTAATAAAGTCCTGAACGAATTGAATACGCATTGTAATGCTTCAGATCTAAAAGTTGGTCGTTCCATAATAGTTGTTAATTATTATAAATTTTCTTAGAATAGAATTCAAATTATACAACGCAAGTACATATTATTTAACATTTAAAAAATACATTAGAAGGAATGATATTAAGTAATAATATTAAGTTAATGATATTAAGTATACGGTTATATTATTAGTACTACGTATATAACGTCTATGCGGGCCATATTCGTTAAAAAATAAGGGTTATTATTCAAAAAAATATTATAGTTCCCGCATTATCGATTCTGATGCATATTTAATGCCATAAAATATCACTCATTTTTTCATTCACAAATATTTCAACTGTATATTTTAGCGTCGTGCAGAAAGTATATATATATATATACTTTACCTTATACTTTATACTATTATATATATAATATTATATTTATTTGTATACAGATAATTTACGAACAAGAATGGGTGGCTTTTATCGTTAATAATTTAAATGTTGTCGTTTTCAATTTTTAATTTAATTGTTAATAATAATAACCATATAAAACATTTTCTTTCGAGAAAATCAATAGTAGATATTTAGACTTAATAGACATGTATATACATGGATTTTTTTTTTTAATTTAAACTACGTTTGTATACTCACTATAGTATCTATATAGTAACTATAGTCATGATATAAATATTAATTGACCGCTTAATGTCATTCAAACTCTAATATTTGAAGCTTGTAATTTGGTTAAAAAAAATGTTTTGGCTCCAGTCGATTAAAATGATAACATTAGTAAATTTCGAATCATACAGGTGTTATATATTTTATTTCTAGAAACATTTCAGATATATTTAAACCCAAGTTTCCTCAAATTATTGTTAATTTCAAATTTAAATCAGTTTTAGACGATACTGTGGTAAAAGTTCTTAGTATTTGTATTTGTAAAATATTCGCTTCAGCGTTGGACATAATGTAATAGTTGGGTAAAAAATAATTCAAAATCGAATACACTGAATATTTATTATAAAATAATGTCTATTATTAATAAAAGAAAAACCTATCTAATCATGCTGACCTTTAATTACTATTCACACATTTTATCTATTATAATTGTAAAACGTTTTTTAATTGTAAACGTATCTTAGTCGTTACTAGGGTACGTTGGGTGAATCTCATCAGATATTAAGCTTTTTACTTCACTTAAAATTTTAAATTAAAGAGCTCTTCAGAGCTCTGTAGTGTTCTATAGTTCGACCCTTCTTATTTATGAATTTTAGAGCGAGTTCAAAGACGTTTACTTTCTTTTGCTGGTCATGCATTGAGTATTCATCAGCTCATCCACGATTACTTAATAATGGTCAATTGGTAAATGTTTATTTTGTCGGATTCCGATTTGTAATATTGAGTGAGTTTTTTTCATGTAAGTATATGTCGTAGAGTGCTGACAATTGTGAATGGCATTCCAGTAGGTAATGACAAAATGGTGGTTGTCTGTGGAAGTGTGGTAAGACTTTTTCCATGAAAATTAATAATTATACAAAAATATTTGTCCTGGTTTAAGGAAAATAAAATATGCAAAAAATGCATTATAAAAAGTATGTCTATGAATATTTTGTTAACAATCTTAGTATTAGGATACCAATGAATAATCAACAAAACATTTGTTTGATTTTTTATACGATTTTTTTTAGTTTCATCACTCTTTTCAGCATCTCAAAACTATTTAAAAAGATTTTTTCAGTAGTAGAGTAGTATAATAGGTACTTTCTCTGACCTTAATTACTCTTTTTTTTGTGCTAAAAATATTGACTATATATATATATATATATGATTAAAAACTATTAACTATATTGTACAAAATTTACATTTTAAAATTATTTTTATATACTTAGATAATATAAAATTATAAATTAAATTAATTAAAACATACACAAATGAAGCATTGCAATTTAATAACTATACAATTATACTGTCTATAATAACTGAAACAAATTGTAATTTTTTACCACAGTTTTTGATATTACGTTTGTAAGACGGAGACAACATATATGCGGGTACGAATCGACGTTCTCTTAAAACGTGATATCTGAATAATAATTACTAATTAGTACATACACTATTATAATTTGTACACTTTATCGAATCATATACATTTTTTAGAGTCTGGGATAGGAAGCCACTTAAATAAGAATCACCCTACATAAATGTGGTTCACTGTTCTTGTTATAAGCAACGTGCCTGGAGTGGAGCTTAGCATACTATAATTATTATTGTTAGTGTCTATAAAAATAAATTATGATAATGTAATGGTTTTTAAGATATTAATAAAGTAGTGGTATGAGCATAGATCTAATTGTATTAATTTTGTTGACTTTTATCGATACTATTTCATTTTAATATACAAAATACGTACATTATACAATTACATTAAAAAAGATGTACAAGTGATGGGTACCGCTTTACTGTACAGTAATTGTCGACTGTGTTGTTGAGCTGCACAATAAAATGTGTTCAATTTGAATTCAATAATAAATCATTCTATATACTATTTATATACAACAAGTAAATACTAATAACTACTGTTAGTAATATAATGTATAAACAAAGGCAACTATATTTAAAAAAAAAATCGAAAATTTTCATGGTGAATTTCATTTTTTTGCTTATAAAAAATATTTGTGGAATTACGTTCAACTTTTTTTTAAATGCCACCAATAAATTATAAGGAATCTTGTATTAAATTTTCAAATTTGTTAAAATAATATATTAAAAAATGTATCAATTTGTGGCTACAAAAGTTAAAATTCTAACTTAAAAATTTAAACATTTATAAAAAAATATTGTGAGAACGTATTTTTATATTTTTTAAATGGTATATGAACAAATTATTAGGAACCATATTTAATACATTTTCAAATTTTTGACTGAGCAAAAACATTTACATAACAATTGAATATATGAACGTAAAATAATGATATTTGTTATTTGGCAGTAGTTTAAAAAATATTGTTATATAATTAATAATTATTAATATTATCACACTATCGCAGAATATATTATTTTGTATCCTTAGATCTTAGAATATCTAGTATTTATAACATTTTAATAATCAAAAACTTGAATAATACAATATATCGAGTATAATTTATTTTAGGCTAGCAAAACGATATCTTTGCTACCATAAAAAAAAAAAATAAAAGGTAGTAACGGTACTCCTGGATACCCCTTAGTGACGCCTAAAATGCTGCTGACCATGCAATACAACAGCACAATCGTGTAAAATTCTATTTTTTGCACCGTTTTGGTCGACATCATATATTTAAGGATCCCAAACGAGATTAGTGAAACAATAAAATGAATAAAAAGAAAAACAAATTAAATTAATGGTCTACAATGTTATAATATATTTTGTTCGCGGACGTATTTTTTTCTTTTCACTTGTAGGTGTATTAATATTGTTTTACGACCAACTCCGCAAAACGGTATTTGTTTTATTTACGAATTTATAAATAACTCAACTATAGGGTATGAAGTTGTATGAAATTATATGTTTTCTGAATAATTATTGTTCTAATACTATAGTATGATTGTCGCCCACTAGAATCGCATCACTGCGATACGTCGGTGTCAAAGTGTTCACTGCAACGCGACGTGTTCGGCGTTGTTTCTATAGGACGCTGAGACTTGCATTGGCGGTCAGATGATTTGTCAAGGTGGGGGGGGGGAGGGGAAAATTTTTTAACACACTATTTGATCGTTGACAATATAATTTACAGTAACTGTTTTTTTACTTAAGTATAAGTTATTATATTATATATATATATATATATATATATTGAAAATAGTTTGTGGGGATCCATCCCCCTCATACTCACCGATTGACCGCCACTAACGACTCGGTATACTTTTTTTGCAACAGTCGTCGCATTTCGCCCGTCATTCGGTTTATGATAAATACTAAGTTGTTTTCATCTACAGATCAACAACTTGCGCACCATTACGTTTGAGATTTAAACTTGAGATTTGTGATTTTCGCTCCGTGACGGATAATAAACCGCTCGATAACCGTTACGATATATTTCACTTCCATTTGTATTTTTCCCGTGTAAAGTGACAATTTATTTTTATTTTTTGGAAATACGCGTTGTTTGACAGTTACGTCCTCGGAGAGTATAATAATATATAGACAAAAGAAGTACATTTGCATTTTGTATTAGATGGATCAGAAGAATACTAATTTTTTACCCAAATTATATCACGGTTAAATCTACGTCAATATTGTTATGGTTTCAAAATAGATGCACATTATAATTTTTTTTAAATAATCATCAGCATTAAAATATTGTATACACTATATTCTTATTTATCATAAATAATAATAATGTCCTTTTAGAAAAGTACGAAAATAATAAAAATATCAAATAATTGGAATAACAGGATTTTAATTTTTCATTAATCTATTTGCATCCTTTTTTTTGACACCAATGAATTATTCAGTATAAACATTTTTTTATACTTTAATGATAGTTTTTCCAAATTGTTCACATTTTTTTGTAGTATTTAATATATTTTGTATTTATTCATTGCTTTTAGTGGTTTTCCTATTAAAATATAATACCTAAGCGCTTTTGTCAGGGATTATAACCGAGAAAAGATTTCTCATATGTTAAACACGAAGTTTTGGTTATCTATAAGTAAAGAAATTATTGGGTTTTAGGTTCTAGATTCTAGGTTCTAAGTCAAACCGAAATAAAATTTATATATAACGTATATTTAAATCGACTTAAACAGTATGTTTTAATCGTTATGCTGTTTGAATTATGAAACCAAAAAAAAAAAAAAAATAAAAAACAACCACACGGAGAAAAATGATAACTCGCTATAAATATAGTGGTTTTAAAATGGTTGGTGCAAAATCACTTACAATAAAATTTAAAGAAAATATTTCAGAGACATATCACATTATATCCATTTTTCAAATAGTACATGGTAAAAAAATTACAGTTATTTTAAATATGTAAAATAAATGAAATTTTGTTCATTTAATTTATCAAGGAATACTTTGTCTATTTTCAAAAACGGATATAAGGATATCTCTAAAATATTATTATCTTCGATTTGGAAATAAATATATAAAATATAATGGCATGTACCTACATAATACAATAAGAAACGCATGTAGAAACAATCACAATACAATGATTTTAAGTACATCATCCAGAAAACAATAATTAAAATATATACATAAATAAAAAAAAAAATTGTCTTAGGTTGTTCTGCACATTCAAAATATACTCACTTGTACATTTGATATAGGTTGGTCAGGGTATGTGTCGTGTTAACTTTACATTACAATTAAGCACATAAAACTACACAATCATAATAAAGGAAAATTATGTCAGATAAGAATTATACGCAGTCATTATATTAGGTACTTTTTTTTTTTTATGTAGCTGTAGTGCACATTTTTTATTTTATTTTTTTTATCTTTTAACTTCTTTGCTGATAAAATAAATTTATTTAATCCGTTAAATAAATAATTGAAATACTGCTGTTAACTCGTTAGGATGCTTTTTTTATACAAAAAAAATTGCATGTGAATACGTTGAAAACTGTCGTTTTGAATAATTGTATACCTAAATAAATAATATAGATTTCATAATTAAGCAATTATGCGTATTTGCATCTAATTAAACAAAGTATTGCAACTATTATGCAAAATTAAAATTAAGATTGCTCGTTTCTTTTTTTAAAGGATAGATCATCAATCCAAAAATACGCCATTATGTAATATTTTTGAGTATTCTCATTTTTGCCGGGGGAAACGGTTACTTTACTATTGTAAATCAATACACGGCGGAATCACTTAATTATTATATAAGGATAACTCGAAAGTTGACCGAGTACATATATAATGTATAAAATTAATATTTTTTTTTTTTATTTTTATGCTTAGGGTAGTTTGGATCTGTTTTAAATGTTCCTGTCCAAGATCGAATCAAACAATCGGACTGATGTGCAGCTTAGGGTTCAAAACACGCAATAGTCCATCGCAGAAAACGTCATTGCGTTGGGGCGATTGTTGTCCGCTGTGGTTTTAAGCCAACTGCACTAAAAACCCTGTAGGGAACTAAAATCGGCTTACACTTATTTTTATTTTTGTAACTACGAGCCAAGTTTTCCGTTTCATAAGAGTTACCTTAATTAATCTGTTAACGAAAAGTATTTCGATATACATATCCTATATTTGTTTAAACTTTGTTACATATACATTTTTATCGATATATTTTTGTTGTATTGAAAAAAAAAATATACCTAACAAATGCAATTCGTTGGTGATATTGTTACCGGAAATGCGTCAGTGTAGCTGATTCAGAGTGTACCGCTTGAACACGAAAACGAGAACAATCGGTCGGAGGACAAACTAATTACAAAAAAAACCACTCGTCCAACAAGTCGTTTGTAAGTGTTAATCGGTTGAACATTTACGATGTAATAAATCACGTCATACAATATTATGCAGTGGTGTATTGTTAAAATAAATCATGGGTATATGCCTTTTGCCATGTAGAATCGACATTGTGGATATATGGTGAGATCCTATCATGGTAGGGACCGAAAAAATTGTTTAATGTTTCGCTCAAGTAATATTCACTTTTCTGCTATACACTCAAAAGCCAGCTGATAGAATCTCCTATTTATTTTTATTCTACACTTCTACATTTTAAACAGATGGACTAATTATTTTATTAAGTAATTTATCAATTAGTCCGGATTAATGAGGTTTTACTGTTTGTAATATATCTTTTTTCACCAATTTTAAATTATTTGCAAATTAAACAAAACATCAAATTAATATAAGTATCTAACAAGCATCAGTACAAAGCAGCCATGTTCTCATATTGTAGAAAAGTAGTAATCAAGTAGTAATTAAACTAAAACGTAAACAAACTTAACTTCTTGCCAATTATATATTTAATATCTATAATCTACTCCAGTTCTGTAATTATAAATACATTATTAAATTAAAGAAAGGTGGATCTATCTTGACTCTTTGGATAATATAGTGTACGATGGTTTTTGGTTATGAATGTTTGATAACAAAAACTTAATTTTTAAATGATAACTATTTTATATATGTAAAAAAATAATATATCCGACATTGTATCACCATATATTTTATCACGTGCTTCTATTTATTTATTTTACAATAATCCATAACCGCAAGTTGTATTATTTACATATATAAAGATGTTTTGTATAGGGTATACGGTAGATACGGCTATATACCAGCGTATCATCATTTTCTCATAAGTTATACCTCATGGACAAACATATCGTATTATATATACCGTATATATACCGTTGTTTATATACCAATACACTACTGAATTATTATGATTATTTTACCGTTGCATGTGACCATAATTGCAGACGATGAACGTCGTGGGCGTCATATCTATTGTTTTCTTCTATTGCCTAATCCTGTCGGTCGGGCTATGGGCCGGCAAGAAGAAACACACCGGGAACTCGGAGGAAGAAGTTATGCTGGCCGGCAGAAATATTGGACTTTTTGTCGGAATATTCACGATGACGGGTAAAGTGTTTTTTTTTTTTTTGCTTGCTTTAATCGCGCGATATCTGAATAACATGAAATATACCGCGTACGGGTTTTTTTTTATCTCAATACCAGACCTGGGCGTTATACGATTTATAACTATTTCTTTTTCAGTTTTTATGGGCACGTGCTTAAAAGCATTCACATTTAATTCATTCTACACCACTCCACAGTCCACATATCATGTTTACTTTTAAAAATGTTTTTGATAATGACATAATTCAATACCCAAATGAGACGTTTCCCGGTCAGTGATAAAAAAAAAAAATGACCCCTTTACAGTGAATATTATTTATTATTCATACGTGTATACAATGTAACGATTTAATGTGTGCTATTTGCATAATGCCTTACGTTTCAGCAACCTGGGTCGGTGGAGGGTATATAAATGGGACGGCCGAAGCGATTTATACGTCAGGTTTGATATGGTGTCAAGCTCCGTTCGGATATGCTCTAAGTTTGGTCTTCGGTAAGTAATACATTTCAGTTGCAGTGTTTTAATGATACGCTTTAGTAATTATATTATCATATTCATTATACGCGTTTTCTACGAAGCTAAAAAATATATATCCATAGATCATAGTATTATACATAATCTGTTTATATGTTATTTATAATAGGTACAAGTGGCTCCATTGATTATATATGATATGTTGGGGTATGATCAATGTAATAAATTATAAACCTATGGTTTTAAAAAAGAAATTGTCGTTTTTGGGGTTATTAATTCGAAGTTATAGCAAATACTTTAAAACGGAATTAACTGATAGTACATTTTCGTAGAAAATAAATCGAAAAAATTATTTTACACAAATTGGTCGTAATTGATCGGATTTCAAAGTTTCTAGAGTAATCGGAAAACTTTGCTTTCATATAATATGTATGAAATAATATAATATGTAAATATGTAAATATAAATTGTAAATATAATATGTATTACAAATGTTTTATTGTACAAAATTCTAGTAAAACGCGTTATCTGAATACTAATATTATGCTGTACAACACTATAGTATAGTACTTATTAAACTGATGATAAAATATTAAAAATGAAAAAAAATTCAGGTGGAATATTTTTCGCTGATCCGATGCGCAGACAAGGATACGTAACCATGTTGGATCCGCTTCAAGATTGTTTTGGGGAACGTATGGGAGGACTGTTGTTTTTGCCAGCTCTGTGTGGTGAAGTGTTTTGGTCCGCCGGGATATTGTCCGCTTTGGGTACGTATTATAACATCAGTGTATCAAAATATTGAAAAATCAAAACCACGAGACGCACGTTTGTATTGGTTTTGTACGTAGAAGTGGGATTGTTGGTGTATGTATGTCTTATTGATATCGTCTCATAAATCTATGAAAAAATAATATAATATTCTGCAATTAATATACAGGTGCTACGTTGAGCGTGATCATCGAATTGGACCAGGCTACAAGTGTGATTTTGAGCTGTTGCATTGCAGTTTTCTATACCATTTTTGGAGGACTGGCCAGCGTCGCTTATACAGATGTCATTCAGCTGTTCGCCATATTCATAGGACTGGTATGATACATCAACCCGATATATCAATATTTTATTTTAACATAAAAGGGGAAAACAACAACAATATAGAATATATATAACATGTATAACAGTAGCGCTCAAAGTTCTTGGACTTATCTAACGAATGTGCTCCCAATTTAAACAACGTTTTTCATTAAAAACTCTTTTTGTTCATTAGTTCCGTACACTAATTGAATATGGTTTTGTCGTTTGGGATCAATCAACCACTAGTGACTCTCAAATGCAGAAAACAGTAAAAATTCCTACGTTTTGCATCATACCTATATCCTTATAATAGACTGCCCTCTTCACAATCTCCTGTCTAAATAACTTTAAATCTATATTCTCTATCAGATCAAAAACAAGTTGCTAATTTTAATTTTTTAAAAATAACTTCTGACAGATGAGATTGATTCTCCTACATTGCTTTCTTATATTAATTTCAGAGTTGCTCCTCGTCAAATGAGAACCGATTTTCCTTTCTGGGTTCCTTTTTTCTCTATTAACTATTTATCACACTCCCTTAACACGCCTCATGAATCTAGCAAATGAAGACCCTTGTGTTTCTTTTTGAGTTTTTATAATTTCAATTATTAGCTAATAAGTTATATTATTTACCTCATATATATCAGCTATTATTGTTTCATTGGGCTTCGGCCTGTGCAGTTATAAAATAAATAAATAAAATATCCGAAATGTTGCTAACTAATAACTATTATTATCATTGTCTTAGTGGTTGAGCGTTCCATTTGCGTGGTATAACAAGAAAGTAGACTTTAACCAGCCCGGTTTGGATTTGATTGGTGAGATCCAGGGAAAGGATTTCTTAAGCTACGTAGATTACGCGTTGCTGTTGGTATTCGGTGGAATTCCATGGCAGGTCTATTTCCAGAGGGTGTTATCCAGTAAATCTGCTGCACAAGCTCAGATACTCTCATTTGTTGCTGCTTTTGGATGCTTCATCATGGCAATACCACCGGTCATTATTGGAATGGTAGCAAGAGCTACAGGTATATTTAATTCAGTAAACATTTAAATGTTAGACATTAGTATAGTTGAATGGGCAGTAAAATGTAGTGTCAATAAATATTTATGCTGACGATTAACAAAACTGTATCGGTTTTATTTGCCAAACCCTTTATTCTCATCTGAACTAATAAAAAATAAAAATGTTTCATTTTGAATAAAATATTTACTTGAAAGATAAACAAAGTGTAATTCAATACTCTACTAAATTTAAAAACTTGGATTAGGTTAAACTTTAATTTTACACCAACTCAAACAGTTCAGTTTGCATGATTAAGTTCGAGGTGTTCAAAGGTTCAAAAAGTTCGAGAATTGATTCTTATTAAAAACTAAAAAAAAACAATTAGCTTAAAAAGATAATTTTAACCATTTTCGCTATAACTTCACTAATTTGCCTTTTTCGTATAAAGTCTAAAACTCGAACAGACGATTTTTTGATAGCATTTAATTTGTGCATATAACGCGTGAGATATATTTCCTTGTTTGTTATTATCGTATATATTATGTTATCACACATCATATAAAAAGAATATTACTTTTTACATTGTAAATAAATAAATACAAAAACAAAAAAACAATTACAGTAAAATCTCCTTATAATGGACTACCTTTATGATGGAAAACTCTTCACAACGGAAAATAACAGTAGTCACGTACAACCTATATTTTATCTAGTCTCTCTATAACTGAAACTTTTTTATGACGGTAAATTCATTTGGTACCGAGCGATTCCGTTATAAGGAGGTTTTACAATATATGTATTAGTCGACGTACATAACATTTCGGTCTTCGTAACAGATTGGAATCAGACAAAATACGAAGGACCAATGCCAATGACTCAGAAGGAAACTAGCATGGTGTTGCCAATGGTTATGCAGTATCTAACTCCGGATTGGGTGGCGTTCTTCGCATTGGGCGCAATTTCTGCAGCTATAATGTCTTCGGCCGATTCCAGCGTACTGTCAGCCAGTTCTATGTTTGCGCGAAACATCTATCGGATGTTATTACGACAAAGCGTTAGTTCTGCATAAACTTATTTTTAATATATATTAGCAAAGCACAGATTGTACATTACATTAAATTGTAGATTGCTGTGGTATTTAGTTTCATAAAAATATCTTAATACAACGAACACCGTTTGAACTCTGAACCGAATACATGCGAATAGTGCCTATTATATTATTCTTTTTTGCAGCAAATTTTGAACGTCACTTGCATACTAATAATATAAGTGTATTAAAATGATAATATATTATGTCGATATGAATAACTACTATATTATTTACCTATTAAAAATCACAATATATACGTGTTGAGTTCGGATTAAACATTTTTTGTAGGTGGATAATATGCTGTATGAAATATTAATATACGTGATATGCATGTTAACTAATGCGTTTTAACCGTTTCAGGCATCGGAAATGGAGATCGTTTGGGTCATGCGATTATCCATCGTAGTTGTCGCGTTTTCTGCTACGACTATGGCAATTACTATCCCGTCCATTTACGGCTTGTGGTCCATGTGCTCCGACCTAGTTTACGTTATCCTATTCCCGCAGTTAACCATGGTAGTCCATTTCAAACACTATTGCAATACATACGGATCACTAGCCGCGTACATAGTCGCATTTTACATACGAATGGCTGGCGGTGAACCATTGTTGGGCCTGAAGCCGATGATACACTTCCCGGGATGGGACGGTGAAAAACAACTGTTTCCGTTCCGGACCACAGCTATGCTCTGTTCGCTGTTTACACTGGTATTCGTCTCGTGGTTTACAAAGTGAGTATTACTATACTATATTATTATTATTATTATTATTATTATTACTGTTGTTATTGTATCACGCATTTGTATACCCGATATGTATAACCAATGCTATATAAAATATATTGGGAGGAGAAGGATGTTTGATCAAAAATGTTCGACTGCAAATATCAAATTTACCAACTAAACATGGTTTTTCAACGTTTTATCCAAAATACAATCTAGTTTAGGAAGTTCTGATAATTAGAAACACAAACTATACTTATAATTTTTTTCTTTAACTATTACGTTATTTTATATGGTTGAACAATATAATATATCTATCATAGTATAATACCATATAGGTAACATTTCTTCGTAAGCATGGATAATCACATAAATATAAGACGTCCTTTTAAACATGCGTATATAAGATTCAGTCAGTCATAATATTTTGTTATTTCATTAATAATGGAACTCGTTAAATGTACATTCGATATTACGCATCAAAATGATTAAATTATGAAAAACATACAAAATGTTGTGTTTGAATTCTTCGTATTTTAAACCGTGTCGTGGCTGTGTATTACTCTGTCTATTGGATCCAATATACACCGTGACGTTTGAAATTCGCGTCCGCAGGTGGTTGTTTATCAACGGCATGCTGTCACCGCACTACGACTGGTTCCATTGCGTGGTGAACATACCGGAGGACGCGGTACGAGTTGGAGAGCCGCACGAGGGTGAACAGATGACCACGCTAACGTCGGGTGAGTTCAAAAGAAAAAAATCGTTAGAATGGCTATTTGTATAACATTTCATTTTAATTGGCACGATCGTTTTGCAGGTCCGATGGGGGCGCAATACGGCGCCGCTGTGACCACCGGTCTGGTCGGCAAAGACGAGAGGAACGGTAGAATCAACCCGGCGCTGGACATCAACGACGACGACGCAACCACCGCCACCGCGGCGGTTCAGAGGAAAGCCAGCGTCGTGGGAAAGGTGTACAAGCAGGGGTACGAACAGAAGACCACCGGGTTTTGAGTCGGTTGTATCTAGCGCGACCCCGTTCTGGTAGGATCACGAGAATTATCGTAGTAGCCCTGTATTTGCAACATATTGTAACCCAAAAGCCCCGAGTCTAGTACAACATTATTATAGGTACCTATTAATTATCCACGATATTTGGGCCGATCGCAACACGTTTGGGTATGAACAAAAGATTTTAAAAACATACGATTGAGCGCATTCGTACTTTTTATGTGTACCTACTACTTCGAGCATTGTATTGAGCATATGTCAAATGGCCATTGGCTTTCGGCACTATACTTTGTTTAAGATAAGAAACGTAGTTGGTGGCCGATTAGTGCATAGGGACGTGGCCATATTGCATGATAGATATGTTGATATTTGACATTGTGGGGTGACCGACGGGTATCACCCAACCGCCACCCACGCCATTGATTACGTTTCTTAACTTGAATAGAGTATAGTTGAACAACATGATTCAGTCAAATTTCGTATAGAAAGTTACAATATTTAGGTTAAAAAATAAAATTTACTACCAAAACCATTATACGACATATTAAATTGATTTCTAATAATACAAGAAATAGTATGAGCTGCATTTCTGAAATTTTTCAGAAACAGGAAATAATACTATATTTTTCTTTAAATCAAATGATTAAATATACTTTAAATTAAATAATTAAAGAATTTTAATGAACATAGTTCCAAATAGGTAATTAAAGTAAACACTTTATTATTAAATTAAAACATTAATAAATGATAATTCTTTGCTTGAGTTATTACTTACTTCATAAAAAAATTACAATAGTGTGCTAATACCGTTAATAATAATGTCATTATATTTTATTATCCTTATGATTTCCAAAGTTGATCATCGTAAGAGTAGTACCAATAAACACATCAATTCGCATCATAATTTAAAAATGTGTTTTTATAGTCACTTACAATTTATGTTTTGATCTTTATAATGAAAAAAAGGAGTTTAATAATGTTTTGAAATCTTAAACAATTTAGCAAGCTCAATTATATAGTGCATAAAAAGTAGCTAGAGAATAAGAGCGTGCTCAATCGTATAATTTTTCCAATGAATACAATGCTTGGATACACCATGCTCCTTGAACAAATATGTTAGGGTACATGACATAGGACTGATGACATTAGAGTCGTGTTAAACCATTTCGCGCCTATTTTTAAACGCCCCCTTTAAAGGCCTAATATCTAGGGGTGATTGAGGGATTAATTCGTCCCAAAATTGTTTTTTTTTTTTTGTAATTTTAATTCATTCGTATCAAAGTTAATTTCAAAATTTTATTTTCTCCAAATAAGATTTTTCCTTACTCTTATATATTTTTTCTAGATACATTCACTACATTGCTAGGTTGTAATTACGTTCTTCTAATTACTAAACAATATACCTACTAGAGTATATTCTTCTATAGAATAACGATTATAATTCATAATAAAGTTGATTTCATTTTGAGTTTTATATTGAAAACAATTTATTTTTGATATGAGATTGTCAATAATTGGCGTTTGTACAGTTGGTACTAATACTATTAGGAGACACTGTGAAAATATAGGATTTGTATCGTCTCACAAAAATATTTCGTGATGTTTATTTAGAAATATGTATTGTGTTTATGTACCCTATCATGTTCTAAATTGGTTGATAAAAATATGTTATGTACCCCAACGTGATGTTATTCATGCTATTATAATATAACTATGTCCAATCTTGTGGTCCCTAACTACAATTTATCCCTACGTGGTTTTTTTCTTAGTAAAATTTCGTGGGCACTACAACACTTGCGTTTCTCACGTTTCGTGTTGTTTGACTGTTATTTAAAAATATAGAATTAGAAAAGGATAATGTATCAGTATTAGAAAACACTGTACCTGTCACCCGTTTGAGATCTATAAGGTTATACTATATACTTTCAGTATTGATTCTTCCAAAAATTAATTAAAATAATACCTAATAATAAATGATAATAATTAAAATAATTATAAAGAATAGAATAAACACAATATATAGGATTATTAAACAAAAACGCCAATTTATAATGGTCTATAGTCGGAAATAAATTAATTGGCATTTAAATTTAACAAGATAAATTTATATTACACTATACTATTAACGGTTTTTTTTAGAACTAGTATTTTAGAAATTCGTATATGTTAATTAATTAATTGATTAAAGTTGTTAATGTGATTGTTGAGCTTTTTTAAAAACGTTTAAATTTAATCAGAGATTTTATGTGCTTTTATGTCTATTTTTAAGCATAAAACTTAAAATTCCACTATTATTGTTATTATCGGGAATTTGTTAAAGGACTTGTACAATGATACATATCATTTTATCTTACTGTTAAGATTGACAATTACATATCATTATATGTATTCAATACATGACTGACCTTTAGAAAAATAGTAAAAAAATAAACTAAATACATTTTAGAATTATTACATATTTTATAATTAATAATATTTTACTTGGTCGGTTTAAATGTTCATCACAACATTATATAATTAAATAATTTTACTGTTGTTTGAATTTGACATGTTGAATTAAGCCAAATTAGATGAACTAGTTCATAGTTGGAAGCAACCGATTTCTCAAATCGAGAATTTATATTCGAATTTTAAGTAACATATAACATATCAGCAACATATTAACATATCACACGACGAAACATTTTGTTACACGGCAGTTTCATAATACATTAAGTCCCGATTTGTATTTTTTTTTTAGTGAAAAATATACAAAATACTTTTACATAATTAAATATATTATTATATATGTATATCTTTAACAGACAATTAGCGTACTATTTACAAGCCAAAAAAAAGTTGTTATATAATATTATAATTATAATAGAATGAAATACTAAAGTGAAATGTATTTACAATGAAATTGTCTAGTCGATATGTAGTATAATAAAAGTAGTATAATAAAATCTATGTTATGTTAAAAGCCGATGTTCTTACTGTAATGCGTTGATTAAAAAATGTGGAACATCACAAACTACTTAATTTCATTAAATGCTATAAATATGTAACATTTTTTTTTTATGGCTGATAAAAATTATTCCTTTAAACAGTCTAGTGACATTGGCAGACTAGATGGTGAACTCCATCCATGTACTCACACTACCGTTCGTGGTGTGGAGTCAAAATTTACTCAGCCGTACACTGGTTGCGGCTGTGATTCGGACTGTGGAGCGGCGAATTCATCAAATCGTATTTGAGTAGGTTGTTGTGCTTGCGACCCGTAGCTCGCTGATTGGGTCTGCGTGCTAGATTGGCCCGGTTTTGGCGTCAAATAGCTGCTGGAAGGCTGTAACGGCGATCCGTTCGGTTGTGCGTTATGCTGCGACGACTGGTAGTTTAAATTCCGTCCGTTTGGTGTCACTATCGAAGGTGAGTTTACAGACGCGCTATAAGTTTGCGTTGGTGAAGACGTCGTGAACGTCGGCAAAGGTGATTGCGTCGGCCCGCTATATGGGAATTGTGACTGGGGATTGCCTTGTGGGGCGGGCGTTGGGAACGGTGTCGATGGATTGGTATAGCTGTATCCTCCTGATATTGCTGTGGTCGGTTGTGGTTTAAATTGCACCTGAGTAATCTGAATTTGAGTTGGACTGTAATTGTATCCCAACTGAGGCGGCTGTGGTCTTGGTGAACTCGTTGATGGAACACCGGTATAAATATAATTACCCTGTGGTCTTGGTTGGGCTTGTGGCTTAGGAGGGTTGTAGTTGTTTGAGAGAGAGGGAGTTTGAGGCTGCTGTGGTGTCCCATACGATGGTTGAGGGGGCGATGATGAGGGGGGTTTTGCATTATTTTGTTGTGGTGGATTATATGAATAACCAGCCTGTTGTGGCATATTTTGAGTTTGCGTTTGAGATGTAGTGTAGGTAAAACTGGGTTGCTTGGGTTGTTGCGGCTGTTGTGGCTGTTGATTTGGTCTCGGAATTGGTTGGTTGTAAGAATAACCTTGAAATTGATTATTTTGTTGCTGAACAGCGGGAGGACTATAGGAATACCCATTCTGATTCTGTGACATCCCCAATAGTTGATTCGGTGTATTAAACGATTGTGATGGTATTCCAAAACTGATTGACTGTACTACAGTTGGCTGATTAGATTGAGGAATATTAGCATTGGATGGTTTTAAACTTCCGTAATTTTGTTGAGGTGCTACTGTACTTTGTACTGGAGCACTATATGATGTTGGAGATTGAGTGGGCTGCGGCTGTGGAAGTGGCTGTTGTGGCAATCCATAGTTTGGCTGTGGTTGAGGCAATGGTTGTTGCTGCTGTGGATGGTTACAGTTTGGTGGTGGTTGTGGTATTGGTTGTTGTTGGATTGGTGGTCCATAACTTGGTTGTGGTTGTGGTAAAGGTTGTTGTGATGGTGGAGGTCCATAACTTGGCTGAGGTTGTGGTAACGGTTGTTGTTGCTGAGGGGGACTATAACTTGGTTGTGGTAATGGTTGTTGTTGTTGAGGAGGATTATAACTTGGTCGGGTTTGTGGCAATGGCTGTTGTTGTTGAGGAGGTGGTCCATAATTAGGTCGGGGCTGTGGCAATGGTTGTGGCTGTTGTTGTGGGGGACCATAATTTGATTGTGGTTGCTGCTGTTGAGGTGGTGGTCCATAACTCGGCTGTGGCAACGATTGGGGCTGTTGGGGTGGTGGACTATAATTTGTCTGTGTCGGTTGCTGTAAAGGAGGACTATAACTTGGCTGTGGTTGAGGTTGCTGTGGTTGTGGTGGTCCATAACTAGGCTGGGGCTGTGGTGATGGTTGTTGTTGTTGTGGCGGAGGTCCATAACTTGGCTGGGGTTGTGGTGATGGTTGTTGTTGTTGTGGCGGAGGTCCATAACTTGGCTGGGGTTGTGGTGATGGTTGTTGTTGTTGTGGCGGAGGTCCATAACTTGGCTGAGTTTGTGGTATCTGTGGCTGTTGAGGGAGTCCATAACTTGGCTGGGGCTGAGGCAATGGTTGTTGTGGTGGAGGTCCATAATTTGGCTGAGGTTGTTGCTGTGGTGTTGGAGGAGCATAGCTTGGCTGAGGTTGTTGCTGTGGTGTATAACTTGGTTGTGGTTGTGGCAATGGTTGTTGTTGAGGAGGCCCATAGTTCGATTGTGGTGGGTTGTAATTTTGTTGTGGTCGTTGCTGTGGCTGCTGTTGTTGTGGTGGTCCATAACTAGGCTGGGGCTGTGGTGATGGTTGTTGTTGTTGTGGCGGAGGTCCATAACTTGGCTGGGGTTGTGGTGATGGTTGTTGTTGTGGCGGAGGTCCATAACTTGGCTGAGCTTGTGGTATCTGTGGCTGTGGTTGTATTGGTGTTCCGTAATTTGATTGCGGTTGTGTTGAGGGTTGCTGTTGTTGTGGTGGTAAGTAACCGTTTTGAGGTCGCTGTTGTGGCTGTTGTTGTGGTTGTTGTGGAGCACTATAACCTTGTATTATCCTTTGTATTTGAGAACTATAGCTTTGTTGTGGTTGAGGTTGAGATGATGTATAAATTTGTTGTAATTGTTGTTGATTATTATAATCTTGTTGAGATTTTTGTTGAGACTGTCCAAAGTTCTGTAATGATTGTAACTGTATTTGGGAAGAATCTCCTTGGATGTCTTGTGTGTTTAAATTTTCAAAATCAAAAGATTGTTCATTTCCAGCTGTACTAGAGGGAGTATATACTGATGATATGCTAACTGTTGGTTGACTTTGAAAGGGAGTTTGAAGTAATTGAGAATACAATGATGCTGAAAAATATAAAAAAAAAACATTTCTAATTAATTATATATGTAAATAAAATACAATTTTTTTATTTAATCAGTGATCCAATTTCTTATAAGTAACTGGATTCATGTGTTACTTCAGAAGTATTGTGTTTAACAAGATAACTAATATAAAAAGGTTTTAAATATTACGACAATACTTAAATGATACATAAATAATAATTGTAACACACATCAAACATTGGGATTTTAATTCAGTTTTATTAGTTAATTAAAATGTATGGCTTAAAAAGTAATAGGTTATTGTTTGATTACAATTGTAAAATATTTGATCATGTTTTTTGTTAAAAACAATTATTGTATTTGAGATGTCTAAACTAATTCTAAAACAATATGTTTTTACTATTAATATTACGTCAGGATTTTTTTTTTTTAATTAATTTTAGATACGAGCAAATTACATTTATATTATATAATGACTGTTGTAGAAAAGTCGCATAATTAATTTGTTTTGTACCTATATAACAAATTTTTCTTCTTTGAAGCGGAAAAAAATAGTAGGTAGTTTTTTCGAAAATGACAGCAAAACAGCATTAAAAGTAATAGGTAATATAAGTTTGTATAAGATTCTTCAGCATTTAACGACTGAGTGTAGGTATTTCATAGGTAGTTAAATGTCTTTTAAATTATAATAAATAAAATTCAAAATGGAGTTTATATATATTACGAAAAATCACATTACGAAATACGAAGATCATAAAAATATAGATTTGTTAGAACCTATATGACTATAATATGACCGATTTCATGTATCAACGATCAATGCGCAATATAATAACTTCTCTCAATTTGAAGATATTAGTAAAAATTACATGTCACGACTTACTTTGCTATACACTTTTAAATTTATTTTAATTAAGTTTAAAGGTAAATTAGAAATAATGTACAATTCTAGAATTTTCATTCTCTCTAAAACAATTATTTATTTTAAATGCCGTTATATCATTTAAATATTTAAGTGTTTATTATATGCATAAACATATTTTTAGTTGCTACGTATATTGTATTTAAATATCTAGCTTAATGGAAAAAGATAGTAATAATTGCAAGACTTTTTTAATCATTCATTTTTGTTAAACATCGAAACTATAGTTGTTCATTTAATGTGATGTTCAAATATTAAATTGAACATCTAATACGACTATTTACATTGCCGACTATATTCATTTTAAATCAAAATAAATTCATAAAAAGTAGTTGAACGATTTATTGAAATTAATTAATTTATGTATTTATCAATGCCCATTTGGACTCGAGTACAGTTTAATATCACAACATTAAGTTTAATAGAAAACAAATGAATTATTGTCATACTACTTTACATAAACGAATTATTAACTGCATCGATTATTGTTGTAGATGTTAGGTATAAACTTAAGTTTAAAATAATAATTATCGTATTTATTGGTGATTGATATAGGCTCAATTGTATAAATTACACCTTTTACGTCAATATACGTAAATATCGCATGGTTGCGAAACTTAAAGAAAACAGAGAAAAAAAAATACAGTACACATGAATTATTTTACGTTCATTTTATGCGGGTCGTCTCACGGTGTTTGCACTTTTGCGTTCCTCGGTAGAATGCCGTGAAGTTATCATAATCCTCTCCGCCGCCACTGACGCCAAACACGCTTGAATTATTCCAAAGACGGCGGAACACAACTGGGAAATTAACAATCGCCGGCAAGAGTGTATGGTGCGTTGTTCTCACACGTAACGACATTAATTATTCAGAGCCCGGGGCAGAGACGCCCATTATAATATTATATACGCTCGCAATATTATATTGTAATAACATTATATTATTATTATATTTTGTTTTCGTACCGTTTACTTATATTATAGATATATGTCTGTGATATTGATTTTTTTTTTTGCTTTCGAACACTAAAGGCCTGCGCGTTTTTCAATGCGAACAACATGGCACGCGCTTCTCTATGAAATGCCGATTGAGCGAAATCACACTCATAAAGTGTGCATATTATATTATACACGTTATATATATAGGCACGCGTGCATATTATATATTATTATTATTATTATACATATCTTATTACTTGAACGTGCACAGAACATACACTTATTCACGCGAGAGAAAAAAAAACCATATTCTTAATGAATATTGTGATATTATGGACGCGCACGAACACGGAAACCATTAATCCAGCAGAAACTGCAGGCGGTGACGGGTGAATAACCATCGCTAAGCGCAGAAGGTGCAAAAGAAAAATATTTCAAAAGACAGACACGAAAACGAATAGTAGATATATAATATAGAATGAAAAATTTCTACTATACACAGTCTATAGGTTTTTTAAGTATAGTAAATGGGCACTCTGGCTAACACACGACGGTGGAATAAAAATAATATTGTATGATTGTGCGTATTATAATATAGCAGCATTTCTCAACTTCCGGGGGTCTCATAGGTCAGAAATAATTAAACACTGATGTAGAAACCTTTTATTTACATTAAAAATGAATACACAATCATATTTTATTAAAAAAAATAAAAAAGTTTATATTAGGTATAAAGCTATAAAGAATAAAGTAAAAAAGTATAAATTAATGTGATATTGTTATGATTGTTTTTTATTTAAATGTTTATTTGGTCATGGTTCGACATTGGAAATACATACAAATGAATTATATGTACAGTAAAGTAAACTATTTTGGGGTTTCCGGCCGATTAATAAATACACATTCGAAATATTCCAATATACCTACATTATAGTTACCTATATGTTTCGTTAATGGTTAATGATATAACATATTTTCTAACTATTAAAAAACATAAAAACTTAAATTCGTTTTTATTATAAAGTATAGGGGGGGGGGTCGTGAAATGATTGACTTTATTTTTTACCTATTTTTGCGACATTAAAAAGGTTAAAAAACGCTGTTGTGTAAGATATATTTTAAGCTTTCAATTTCACGTGTAAATAAAAACAAACGGATTTGAAAACTAACGCGCGATTAGCTTTGATTTATTGTTAAAAAAATGTCGTTCGTATAAAATTAATTTTTCTATATTCTTACTATTTTCCAGTAAAATGGTAAGTATTTATTAGTTCGGTTTTTAAATTTAGTACACTTTTACGATATATTATCTTAACCCTTTATTATTTTTAATTATTTTATCTTGTTTAGTAATCTAAAAATTTATTTTATAGTAATATTAAAATAAAATAAAAAAAAAATTATTCTTTTAAATATATTATATTTATTTTAAACTAAAAACTTAAATGTGACAACGTCACACAGTAAATCATACGCAATCATTTGACTTTTGGGGTAAATTTTAAAGTTAATTGTTTAACGTAGCAATAATGTTAATGTAGGCAATCACGTTCTCTTGGGGCCGGAGTGGCGCAGTGGTCACACAGTTGACTACGATTCGCACAGTCATTGGTTCGATTCTAGCAAAGTACAAAAATTTGTATGATTCTACGCAATCATTATTTTCCCGTGCGATTGCATCATCCGGTTTCCAATTAGGTCCCACTCCACTGGTAATGAAGACCGTACATATCTCCTATTGGAGAAGGGGGTAGTATCATACATATAGTGATATATACAAGGATAAATAGAACACATGATCACCCTACTTGTGATAAGCATTGACGAAGACCTTGAAGTCGTTTCAATGAACATTAGAAAAAAAAATTATGTTTCCAAAAAGGTGTATCGTATGCAATCGTGTGGTACCCATAAAATTAAAAACCCATCAATATATGGTTGGTTGTAGGTTAGAATAGTTTTAGTTTAGTTTTTTTTATTTTTTTTTTAGTTTTTTTTTTTTTGTTTTAGGTTATTTTATTTTTTACCTACCTACCCACCTACTGTGAAACAACACATCAAGGAAATCAACCGATCGATAAAGTAGGTAACCAGGACCAGCCTTAGGTTTTATTTACCCTGCCCCTATTCAATAGGTAGTTAGTTTTTTGGGTAAGTGAGGTATATAAAAGTTTCAGTCTTTAAACTAGTGTCACCGTAGGTAGCTGCCTATTTTACTACCGCATTGAGCTAGTGGCCTTATAAAATACTGTTGTATGTGTTCAATACTAAAATATATGTTAGAAACTTATAGAAATAATAATTATACTTTATTATTCTAATATATCATTACGACCACGTCATCGGTAAACAATGATTGTAATTCGAACTTAAACAATAATCATATTGCGTTGTCGTAAATGAATTAAAAAAAAAATCTAAAATATGGAAAATACATCAAATTAAAGATAATCTATAATAATCTCAAATTTCCTCAGCGGCTAAGCTATAATACATAATTATATTATTATATCGGTCGAGACTGATCCACCTGTTGTGCATCGTTGTGTAATCGTAATATAAACCTAGGTATAATATAATAAGATAATATATATTTAAGGTTAATAAACGTATAAATGTATAGGTCCGGTGATGAAAAAACAGTTTTATTATTTTATTTTGTACTGTATTTGTTGTGAAAACTATAGTATAACATTATTTTTATTTTATTGCAAATTATAATTATTAAATTTTTTAGGTAACTTATTAAAATATATTCAGAGTGCAATATATTATATAGGTGGCACATTTTTCAAAAATGGTATGTGAGCTCCAAAAAAATATATTGTTTTAATATTTTGTGATCATGCATATAGATACACAAATTATTTTGCAAAATAATCAGACCTTAGAATTTAATTCTAGTACAGTTTAGGGTTATTAATTATTAAAGTTGTAATTGTCATATTATTAAAAGTTTTTTTTTTATTAAGTTTGATAGGTACGTTCTTTTTTTTTTTTTGTAACTACTTTGGACTAATTTATTTATCAAATTACTAAAGATTTTCCCTACCCTATATTATAATGGTAAATAGGTATACATTGGAACGATATATTTTTTTTTTTGGGGGGGGGGGGGGGTGGTCTCGAGCCTCTCCCCCCATAACATGCTCAGGATCGCAGAATATAACAATTAATATTAATTACTGTAGCTTTTGAACCGGGAGAACGAGTCCACCCAAAGCACCTCCTATTCGCACCAATACCATTACATATAGCCTGCAACTATGATATATACCGTTAACCATATCATAATATCATGAAGGCAATTTATCATGTTTCGACTCTCTACTCAAAAAAAAAAAAAAAAAAACGTGTACGCGTATTATATATTATAATTTACATTTTTATAATCGGTGTTAATATTTGCCTCCGGACCGCGTCGGATGTTACATAGTATTTTATAAAATATAAATAGCACCTCTCTCGGGGCGACGGACCGTGACGCGCCGATCGGCGGCGTGTGACCCGCACAGACGCGTCCAGACGACGCGTAGCTCTTCGAGTACAGCGCGCGGCGGCGGCAGCGGAAACGCGACGGTCATCGGTTTCCGGCAATTGAATTTTTTTTTTTTTTTTTGCTGTTGACAGTGTCCGCGTCTTTCCGGTCTCCAATGCACTTTGTTGTTGTAATTGTTTCGTAAGACCAATTATTGTTATTAACTGGCCGGTCGGCTCCGTGTCACCGTCACCGCCGCGGCCGCGTATTCCGCGCATTATTGTCGTGTTTGGCCAGTTCGCACTCTACACGAATGTAGGAAGTACCGGGCCGTAGCAATCTGTCCCGTGTCAAATCGTTCTATTCTCACACCGCACAATATTATTGTACGCCACTCGCACTGTTATGGGTAATCAAATTTAGAGGTATCATAATATGTAGGTCGGTCTGGGACAACTGGACGTGGCCGTTCGGATGACAATCGGACGTCAAAAAATAACAATAAACCAATCGACGACAAGAGTAAAGAAGCAAAAATTAAAACACAATATCATAAAATGTTATTTATCATCACGATATTTCCGATAGATCAGTATTAAAATACACGAAGAAAAGTTTAAAAATAAATAATTTAATATTGATTGAAATATTTTGGGTGATTTTACGTAATAATCGTTTATTATGCTTTAGTTCTGGTTTATATATATATAAATTATAAAGCCAATGATATTATATTCATAGTATAACTAATGGCGTACCTATCGTATTGTAACATATAGTTTGTTATTGAAACAGGTAACAGTCCCCATAAAAAGAAATTAAAGATATCGATTTATGCGAATAAACGAATCCTAAGAATTGTTCAAAGTTATGAAACTATAAATTAAATACAATTTTAACGCGGAATCGCTCGAAATATTTCACTTTGTTATTATACAATATTTTGATTATGATCGTTTCATAATTTTTAATATTAAAATAACATCGTGCAAATAATATAAATAAATTGTTTGATATTTTATTGTGATATAATTATAAAAATAAACGTTTTTCATATTGTATTTTAATTTTCGGCGTATTATAATAAATAACTTTTTTTAAAAATATAAATAACTGTTTTCGATATTGTATTTTAGTTTTTAATTTTTTCTTCAAATATCGATCGAATAATTTTTTTTACGTTCATTTGTACACCCACGTCCAAACGGCTGCGTCCATTTGTCCATATTCACACACACACACACACATATATATATACGTACCTATAACTTATGAGGTAGATATATGTGTGGGTGTCTATATAGTAATAATGTATAATATGTCCGCCGCCGTGACTACAGTTGTCGCCGTTGTCGTGACGTCCATTGTGCATTAAATATGGGTAATAAATGGATTTCAACCAATGCACATTGTACGCGCGTTATTGTCACGTTGTCGTTTCACGTCTATCCGCGAAGACGAAGACTACATAAGTATTATTATTATTATTATTACTATTATCGGACGTATTATAATATTATGACGTATCTCCACGTCTCGCGCAATCCGGCGCAGTACATTATACGTCCCCAGAATTGGAAAGTCTGCAGTGCACGCTCGTCTTATACCGGCGCACTGCGATCGGGAAATTAATGGCTTCTTGATATAATCTGCACGACAGACCAAACCGTGATATGTTTCGGAAAACCTGTCGACCGCCTGTTCAGATACCAACAAATCGTTTCAAAATCCAGTACAGGCTGGTTTGTAGACGTTTTTACAAATTTTCCGAATTTCAATTTCATATTTTGTAAAATTAAAATCGGTAAACAAAAATGCGAATAGGTCACGGTTCGATTTTATTATCCTTTTATGTTACCACTGCTTTTTGTTTTTAAATAATTGTGCTTGGATTTCTAATCAAATAATAAATCTATAAAAATATAAACATTGGTCCTTTTTCGTGCGTAGGTGCACATCGATTAATTAAATAAAAATAAATATAATCTGAAATTGATTATATTTTCCCGAATCCAAATCTGCACGGTGGGGTTTTCTCTGACATCTAAATAAATCAAATATTTCAAAATACTAACTTTCAGTCAATATACGCAAACACTCAAGTGTTGTGGTTTAAAATTTTTGTTTTATTCACGCGACAAAATAAAGTTGAAATCGTTATTTTGAAATTACCGAAAATTTTATTTTTTATTTTTGAAATGGTAAAGAAATTTTTTTTTAAAAAAACTGAGAATTAAATATGCGTATCTTCAGAGTCGCTGCAACACGATTGCGTACTTTTTTCTTTTTGATCCAACTAATTATAACACGATTACGCACCAAATGGTATGAGTATATAATACATAATATTTAATTTAGGTACAACAATAATATATAGAATTATCTAATATATATTTTCGATAAATTTTTAAATACATTCACTGAATAACGAATTATTAAATCACAATTGTTCTTCCAAATTATGACAGGCTTAGAACTGACAACAAATTATTATTGTTGAATTGTTTAAATTATTTTTGTTTCTAAATTATTGTTCTAAAAAATTCTAAAAAAAATATTGACTATTGACTATAATATCATTAATTATGTACTATATTATATCATTTGGAACAAACATTTAGAGAAAAAAACAATTTTTAACCAAGCCAACGATAATAAATTGATATCAGTCCGAAGTCTGTAACAATTGGGAAAGAAAATTGTGAATTAATAATTAGTTATTGAGTGTATGTATATGAAAATTATAAAACATATGTATTGGATAATAGTATAGATTATTTTATGTTGTACATATATTATGTGTATTATGTAGTATATATACAATCATTTGGTGCGCAATCGAGTTGTAATTAGTTGAGTCAAAAAAGGAATAAGTGCGCAATCATGTTGCAGCCCTTCTGAGTTTCTAAAAACCGATTATAAGTATACATTTCTCAGCCCACAGTGGCTTTCTAATTCTGTGACATACAATATTATGATATTAACACATCGTGATACGCGTGTTACATATATTATTATTGTTATTATGTATTCCATTAGAATGAGAAAATCAATTTTTTCATCAATCACGCGATTTATGTATATTGGTACGGCGAAAATTGGAGATGATTTGTATTTTTTCCGCCGAATGTTTGTTATAACTTATAATATTCATATTTCATTGTTAATGCTAATACGGTATAATAATGTTAACAATTTGTTACAGCTGTGAACGTGAGCTTTCGGTTATTGTTTTATATACACAAATGGAAATCGAATTTATGGAACTTTTTTGTGTCAATCACAATTCACAACAATAATATTAATTTAGCTATTAATTGACATTTCGCATAAACCGACATTTTATGATAGTTATAAATAATAACATGATTTATGTTACATGTTTTTGACGTATAACGGGGTATAGTAGTTAGTAGGAGCCACTGGTGTAGTCACGATGGATATAATTACAAAATTATCAAATTCGGGTACATAATTTTTAAACGATTATTATTGTTATTGTCATTATTAAATATAAATTGTATTTATGTAAATATTAATTCAGTTTCAGTCATTACCTAATCTATTAACATGAATTACACAATGGCAATATCATTTTACAATTTTCCAAGTGTATAGTAAAAAAAAGAAAGTCCATTATATATTAATAATTTATAATGAAAAAAATACCCATACATAAAAAATAATATTGAAAAATGTAAAAAATGATTATCAATAAAAAAATGTAGTAATTTAATTTTTTTTTAGAACTAGTTATTTAGTATAAAATATAAGTATAATATAGGTCTTAATAAAAAAAAAATCAGTTGGATTTTTTCTTTTGAGAGAGATGAGAAATTTGATAGGTGGGTAATTTTTTTAACTGTTCTATATAGTATGTAACTACTCACCATCACGTTTATTTGGAAGAACAGCTAAAACCAAGTTCAAGAAGAACGCACATGCCGTTGCCAACAAATACGCCCTCATCTAAACAAAAAAATAAAATAAAATTAGATTTAGCAAAAATGAATATTTCCAGTTTCTGAAATATATATATATACTCGAGACGTAATTCGGTGCTCTCAGATCATTCAGTAATTTTTTTTTAACCGATTCTTATTACATTTATTACATTTAGTACCATTTTTTTAAAAAATACTTACGCATCTTTCTATGTAATGTAAGCTTATTATTTATCATATTCTATCGATCGTGCTAATGCGAGTAATGAGTATATCTATATCATTCTACATATCGATGTCGAGCAGAACATTTTAAAAACAACGAGTGTCGTTATTAGTTTCTTTTTCATATAATAATAATAATAATAATCATTCTTCAATTTTAATTTTGATCAAAGTGCAATCTCATAAGGAAGGTTTGATATTCGATTAAATGTGAACGTGAGTTACTGACAATAAAAATGCTTATATCTCACCTCCCGTTGTTTGATTACATAAAACTTGGATTTTAAAAAGAAAAAAAAACTAAAACAGTACCTTCTGATTCAGATTATTTATTGGACCGTATACAGAAATAATTATGATATAATCCACAGATTATCCGTTTTCGAACATCCTGTTGTGGTGCAGTAAGCTACGATAATTGTATACTAAAAATATTTAGTAATGCAATTATGTTGTCAAATATTTAATTTATGTATTAGTTTCGAGTTAAATTAAAATATTGTTATGAGAAATGCATTTTTTTTTTTGCTAAATTTCACTGAAAAAAATATTACAGTCTTAACTATATACAATTAAACTAACAAAATAAAAAGTAATTACGTATGTATGAGTAATGAGTTGATTGCATATTACGATATAATATGTCTATACAGATACCTACTTCAAAAATAATTCAGAAATAAAAATAAAATAATTGGTTAGTTAATATTTTACTTTAATTGAATTTTTAAATTTTAATACTAATCAACTTAGAAAATAATATAATATAAAGGCACTATAAATGTAAATAAATCACTTTATATCATACATATATAAGTGGAGATAATATAAGAAAATTGGAGTGATTTTTTTATTAATTTAATTAAATACGAGGAAGTTGAAAATAATTAATTATTTTATTATGAATGCATCATAATGAATTTTCACCTTTCTCTTTTAGCTAATTTTTTAATAAATTACTGATGATTATGTATACATTAGGTGTATCGATAAATACATTTTTTTTCGGTTCGGTAGTATACCTTTGACTTGTAACTATGTTTCAGCGTAGTAACTAGTATATAAAATGTAATGATTAATTAATTGAAACATTTTTAAATTACTAATTTACAGAGGGAATTTACCTATATTCCAATAGACTAGATTTATAATTTGAAAAACATTTTTCATTTACTATTAAATTTGTCCTAAACATGAAACTATATATGAATATAGATTTGTGAGAATATTATACTGTCACTTGAATAAGAGTAAAATATTTTTTGGCTGTTTAGAAATAATAATTTATGTTTTAAACATTCCTCGATAAAATCTTATTAATTCATAAATTATATATTATATTTTTAAGTCTTGTAAAAATTACATATGCTTGTAAAATTGATAAAAAAAAAAAATTGAATTAAAAAAAAAGTTAGAGAATCTATCTTATGCAAGTAAAAAAAAATATATATATATACCTTCATAGCAAGTGTAATAACGCAAGTCTGAACTTAATACTCAAATACTTACTGTAAATGTTTAATCCAAATTATTATTGAGAATCCTTCGGGTTATTCTTGGTTTACATCAAGTCTATTTTTTAACTTCGCAGACGCAAAAACAAAACGAAAATCAAACAGTCATTAAGATTTAGAGTAACGGTACCTCTATGTGTTGTACCTATTTTAGTTTTATTGTTATCGTTACGACACTGCGCAGGGAAAACGGCGAGCGCGACGACGTAGACAAGAATAAAAATGCAGAGGGAAAACAACAGCAGATAAATAATCAAACTGTTTTGGACAGCGGAGAGAATCCGGCGGTTTCCGATCCCGACATGGTGACTACGAATGGATATTGGATGGGCGACGGTAGGCAATTCGTATTTTATACAAAGATTTTACGAGGGACGAGAAGGAGAAGAAAGTGATTATGGTGGTGGCGGCGGCGGCGGCAGCGGTGGTGGCGGTGGCGACCTTGCCGGGAAAACGCACACTGTAATATTATATTATTATAGTCACCGAGTTACGTGATACAGCTATTGAGATCGTGGACCTACATCAGAGGTGTAAAGTATTTCGAGTACAATTAGTATTTGAATATCGGCATGATCGTGGTAGGTATTCAAATACTTTTTTGAGTGTTGCAGAATACTTTATTCAAATACTCTATTAATACTTTTTGATATTTAAGAGGAGTATTTATAAATACTTTTACGTATATGGTACCTATTGCTACTAATGTATCTCAAATACTTGTATAATATGTTATACTCGTGTTTTATAAACTTTTATTATTTTATTAGAATTGTTAAAATTTCTATTTGTAGACAATCTTGAGAATATTATGTTTGCGGCTTTTTGAGAGCTGTCAGATTATCATGAAATTAGTTATCCACTTATAGGTGGTGCTACCATAACAACAACAAAAAAAAAAAAAAAAAACAGCAATGTTTGACTAACATTTTGAACATATCATGTTTTTAAAATTTATAATAGCCATTTAGGGATATAAATTTAATTAATATTCAGGATAAACATTTATTTTAAGTATTTGAAAATTACTTAAAATTTTTTTTTTTTTTTTAATGTATTTGAGTATTTATTCAAAAATATTGTTTTTGTCGTTAATTCATTAACTAATTATAATAAAAAAAATATAGGTTATTATATTATTATATTAAAATGTTATTATACTTGTGTCTATTTATTTATGAATTGGTAAAAATTTGAACGATACAGTTTTGATATAGTCAAAACATGTTATTTCGTTCACGTCGTATTTAATCATTTGTTTTCTTAAAAATTTTCGTTTATTGTAAATTTCACGTCTTATTGTATTTATTTGACCACTACTGTGAATTTTAATGTAGGTATATTTTTGTACGTCTTTAAATACATCAGTAAATTTGTAGATATTTGGATGAGCAGAACAAAACATGCCGTTAAATTTTGAATGGAAAACTTCACAGTTATTTGTTATCCTTGTAATTGAACTTGAATAAATTGCCATAAAGAAGGAAGAAAGTCGCAATCAGGGGTTATATATGTATTTAAAATATAATCTGTAAATGTTTGTTATTTTTCATTTTGTGGTAAAATTAATACTATATCATCGGTGCAACAGTTTTTTACATCTTCAGGTTTCAAAAAGGAGAGACCAAAAATATTTTTAAGTAATTACTTATTTCTAATTTTAGTTTATATTCATTGCTCAAACCTAGAGCTTGTATTTTACTAGTTTAGTCTCCACCAACTATGGCCTATTAAACAATCGACATCCTTTTAATTCGACGGATAGCCAAACAAATAATACTGCTGAGTGGGACGCAATTAGTATGCAGCCGATATGAAGTATATAGTCATCCAGTTAAAGATAATAATATTTTATTTTTATCTTATACACGACGACAAGTTAAAACGTTTTACAATCGTTAATTTTAAAAGTTCTAAAGGTGCGTTACCCCGGCATTACAATCTTAATATTTTGCTTCAAAACGTATATCATGCTTTAGTAACTAATTTGTAACCATTAAGTAAATTTTAAGCTGTGGTACCAGGGTAACGCACCAAGTTCTAATTCTTATAGTTAACATATTTTCTTTTTATACTGCTTTTATTTTACTTTTTTGCTGCAGTGGACTAGGTATTATGTACAATTGCAGTTGTACTATTGATACCGTTGATTTAATAATAAAATAATATTAATAATATTAAAATATAATATTATATTATTATAATATTTATAATATTTATCAACAAAATGATAATACCTTTAGCAATTTACTCACTGATTTTATAGGCTTTTGATCGATTGCCGCCATCAACAATCGTTTAGCAGCATCCGACAAAAATAAATTGATTTTTTTTTATTTACCTGAGTACCACCCAGATAGGCGAGTACCTATCACCTCCTTGTATAATATTATAGTTACTTTTATTACTGCTGGTAGAACTGTATTTTAAGATTTTAATTAACCAATGTCGAACGGCGTAAGACGACAAGCTCTCGTGGTTTTGTGAACGTTATATACTGTGCTGTTCTAAGTGCCATCAAAATTTCATCTTTTTAGTTGTACCACTACAATAATATAATAATCGTGTGCAAATGAGATGCTTTCGAACTTTTATAATGTCATACGCACCTGTAGTCATGGCCGTGTTATAGGGAGCAATGTAAGCATTTGCCCCAAGAAGCCCCAGCTTTTTGAAACAGTGCCGGGGCGCCTGGCTCAATATAGAACTCAAAATAAAATTAACTATAATATTATGAATTATGATCGTTATTCTATAGTAGATATTATTATGTTATAGTATATTGTTTGGTATTATAGAAGTATCTCAGTGCCGTGTCATTATTAATTTGGCGCAGGGCAATAATATTTGGCACCTCTATTTGATGTGTATATTTAAACCTCACAAACAGCTCGCTGTGATTTGGTGTCCTTAAAATTTGTTCCCCTAACTCCTAAGGCATTTGCTCACTACTGCCCCCTCCTAGCATGGCCTCGATTAGAAGAGTAGTACAACATTATAGCCCAGTAATGCAGTATAATATGTATCTAGAAAATAATTCAGGGGAGGTAAAATGTTTAAATTTAAATACGAATTAAATAAAGTTGTAAAAAAAAAAAATTAATAATAATCGCTAGCGTTAATACCATAAAAGAGAGAGGGCGCCTATAAATCGATGCCTTTATTGTACCCCAAATTGCTTAACACTGCTCTTCCTGTATAACATATCAGATAAGCGTTATAAGCAGTACAATATAAATAAATATAATATAATATTAAATCGTGATAAAAAACTAATAGGACTTTTTTTTAATAAAAATCATTCCATCTCAAACTATTACAAAATTTGTATTCGCTAAATTTGAAATTGAATATTATTTGTCTGTTCATTAAATATATGTATGCCTACTTTCAAACCAAAGAGAGACACTTGTGACTGGCGGGCGCCTCTCTACTTCCCGCATTAGTTATGCATGCATGGTTATAATGATCTTCCACTCTTTGTAATAATAGTTTTATTTACCAATCGAATAATGCATTTAATTTACTCGCCAGACGAATTGTGGATAGTAATATTGTCCTTATTGTGATGAGCATCTATATAAACATAGCCGATATATACACATATACAGTGTGATCCATTTAACGTAAAACACTCAATATTTCAAAATGTATTTACGTTTTTGATAATATTTTTATTACATTGTATCAATTCGTTACAAAAAAACATTTTTTCAAAAAAAAAAAAATATTTTTTTAAATATTTTTTAACATTATTTTTTAAGTATTTTACTTTTTTGAATTACAGCATACAGTTTTAATTTTATAATCTAAAGCAAAATATTTTTCTGAGTATTTTGATATATAAAAATCGGATTTTGGACGGGTAACAACTCGTTGTTACCAATGTTTTTGAGTTATAAATATTAGATAAGCCGATAGAGGACCACCATTTTTGGGGTACCCGCACCCCTCCATACTGCTCATCTAAACTTCAAATGCTTATAACTCATAAACTACTCTTTCAAAATTCGATTTTTATGTATCAAAATACCCCAAAAAAATATTCTGCTTTAGATTATAAAATTAAAACTGTATGTTGCGATTTAAAAATGTAAAAACCTTAAAAAATAATTTTTTTTGAGAAGTGTTGTTTTGTAACGACTTCATACCATGGAACAAAAATATTTCCAAAAACGTAAATACTTTTTAAAATAATGAGTGTTTTTAATCACTCTGTATATATTATAATATAGGTACCTACACAGATAGCCATAATTTGTTTAGGCATTTGAAATTCTTCGCGAACAAACATTATAAAATTAAACATTTTCTATCTACGAATTCATATACGACATAATAATGCAGCCGTACTATGTGATCGCAAAAAAAAAAAAACAGTCATCTCGCGAAAAACGAAATGCGCAACGCTATCGCCTATATAATACGGCGTAATATTTTTGGTCGTCTCGAGTATACAATATATTGAATAATAATGTGTCTGTTAGTATACCACGGCTTGGGTAATGAGTTTTTATTTTCCTTCGAAAAGTATTTCCGGCTGTTCTCTATGCTTCGCGCCCACACGCCGATAATATAACAAGTGAAAAGGTTCGTAGGAGCATTCCCTGCGTGTCGCACAACACAACATTCTGCTCGTTTAATTTTCCATTTTGAACCGTTATTTGCGCCGCGTGCGCATTATCTCCGCAGTCGGTTCTGCACTCGTTGTTGCCGCCGGCGGAAGACAAATAATTTATTAAAATTCTATTACTACAAATAGGTGGCGATTGCGCAATACTATATTTATGGTTATCTAATAAACACGACCACTGCGCGCGGGACATCGGTTGACCATCAAATTTCACGCCGCAGTGTTGTGTTCCATACCAAACCGTAATAAACGCACCATGATTTTCCGATGACGTTAAAATCAGTCTTGTTAATAGTGTTTGTAATTAAATACTAGTATCTTAATGCTTTTTTCATATTTCAAATACTTTTCATATACTTTTTGATAAGTGTATATTTTAAATACTTTAAAAATACTATTTTTTTTTTTGTACTTTATTCCGCAGTACTAAATACCTTTTTTCTTTTTATTGCAGCATTCCAACGACCCATATTTTTGTTTTGTATTTTACTGTTTTAAAAATTTTTCTTGAAATAATATTTTATAATGTTTTCAAGAATTTATAAGGCTTTATCAAATACGCAGATGGGACATGGCTAAAATTACCTAGTTGAAGTTTAACTGGACCTAATTAAAATAAGATAGATATGTGATATCTGAAATTCTTGAACCAATAAAAAAATGTACCAATCTATTAATTATTTCATATAAAAATGTATCAATAATTTTAACCAATGCATTCGAGATAAACATACAAACTATATTTTAAAATACCAAATAAAAGTACTTGTAAAGTATTTTGAATAATTTTAAAATGTATTTGTATTCAAATATTTTTGGAAGACAGTATTTAAATACGTAATCTGAATACATTTTAAAAGTATTCCTAACAAGATTGGTTAAAATACATATTTAATTAATTCGACCAAAATGCGCGGATCGCCATGAAATATTTATTTTTAATCTCATCCCGTCGCATTTGAACTGCTGCAGGTATAGGTACAGTAGTCGTTCACGTTGCTTCGCGCCCATACGCCTATATATCATAATATTATCTTAGAGAAAAAATTCATTAACAGCGAAATTTCGATATATTTTTTTTTTTTTTTTATTACGTTATCTTGTTTATAAACTTGAAGTCTATAATTTGTGTAAGGGCACTAAATATCGAATTATTTGTTAAGACTTGTTTTTTTTTTAGTTTTTTCAACATTTACTAGCGGCGTAAAATACAATTTTTAAGACTAAAAACGCATTTACCATATATTGCTGTTTTGCCGTTAGTGAGTTTTTGCTTTAAGCCGACATTATAACAAGTAAAAAAGTTCGGAGCATTCGCCGCGTGTCGTACATTGCCGCTGCCGCCGCAACACACTCTGAACTTTTGATTTTCCACTTTGGGACGCGAACAGGTTTCGCGCCGCGTGCGCATTATCTCCTCGGCAATCGGTTCTGCACTCGTTGCTGCCGCTGTCGCCGCCGCCGGTGAGAGACAAATAATTTATTAATCTATTATTACTACTATATAGGTATAGCGATCGGGTAACACTATATTATTATTAGGTTACGGATTTCAATGGTAATTGCATTTTTTCTAAATGTCCTAAGACAATACTTCCCAAGCACAAAATCTGTTTCATATACCGAAGAGTTAAAAAATGAAATTAATTTATTTTTTACTAATTTTTTTATTTGCATTTTTAAATCATTTTTTTTATTTTTGGATCATTGTTTGACGTTTTAAGGGCATTTTTATATTTTTAAGGTATTATGTATTATTTTTACAATCTTCATAGTGTGGTGTTATCAAAAAATTTGATAAAATTTATTATGATTTCCTCCTGAAAGACAAAAAAAAATATGCTTCTACTTTTAAAATGTATTGTGAATTTACCGATTATACCAGGTAAATACGATGCCGTCTGTAATAAAGAAAAAACGATATGTTATTTATCGAAGTCGTAGTATGTAATTCTATTGTACTATTTGCACTGTTGTATTTCGAATAGCATTATTGCGTATAGTTTTATCTACAACCGATTCCCGAGTAACTTATAGTTTCGTTCTGTATAATCAAATTATCGACTATTTCAAATAATAAAATTTTTGAAATAAATCATTTTTAGTGCATTTTTAACAATTTTTTTTTTTTTTGATAAGTACATTAAATTGTAATTTTTAAGTAATTTTTCTTGATTTTTAAAGCATTTAAATCAACACCCTAATTATTATCTATAAATACGACCACTGCACGCGGGACATCGATCGACTATCAAATTTCACGTGGCGCTGCTCTCTATTCTATACCAAACCGTAAACGCGCCATAATATATATTACGACGTTAAAATACATAATATGTATATTATTATTATTATTAATTGTACATTATTATATTGAATTTGACGAGATTGCATGGGCCGCGATGAAATATTCATTTTTAATCTCATCCCGTCGCGTTTGAACTGCTGCTGCAGGTATGTACCTGATGGTCGTTTTCCGCCCCGATGGTTTTGTCGAGTTCTCCACGCCGTCCACTTCCGTCTTGTTTATTATTTTTTATCGTTCGTTTTGATTTTACTTCGTTCGCGCGCTCAGACGATGAACACGATTTAATACAATGCGACGACTACGCGGCGGAAAAAAATTATACTACTGCACGCTGCCGATCACGCAACATAATATAATATCGTATACTCAGGGCTTGCAAATGTTATATCGTTGAGTATAGAATATAGTATAATATATTATAGTTATTATTTTAGTACACTATCTCTATACTCAATGATTATATTATAGTAACGGACATGGCAAGAAACGATTGAAATTCGTAATAATAAACGTAAATAAAACGGAAAACTGTAAACAAAAATAATTAAATATCACTAGACAAAAGATTTATTTTATTTACATTACATTACGGGCAATGTCCAAGGTACAGTTAGAAAATATATAAACAGTAAAAACAGACATAAATTAAATATTACAATTAAGTATTTAAACATATAAAACTTAGATACTAGTGAGGTTTTCGTTTGCTAGTCGCATCATATGGTGGATAGGGTCGTTATGTATTATATAATGTAATGAATAGAAATTAGTACAAAACGAAATATATATAAAAAAATATCATTAAACGAAAAATAACACAAAATTAAATAACTTAAAATCATTTTACTTATATGAGTTATAATATTGGTTTCGTAGAAATATTCCACTCAATTTATTTTATCTTAGTAATCAATCTTGCAAAAATCTGTTATATATTCCGTATTCGGACCATTCTTCACATTAGATATTATTTTTAACAATACAACTATAAACGAAGATATAGTATAACGTTTAGATTGTAAATAACGTAAAACGAATATTTTTTTTCAAATGCTGCAAGCCCAGATCATATACCCGCTGCTATTATACAATATTGGTATCTACGTGTTTTCCTCCAAAATCAACCTTTTCCGTTTCGACCAAAGCCATTTTAGTAGTTTTCAAATTAAGTTGGCAATGGTTTTTAAATAAAATAATATATAATTGACTATTTTTAAAAAAATTATTACACAATTTACACTAAATTATTTTTCACTAAAAGTTTTATAAAACTTTTAAAGTTTTTAAAAAATACCAAAATAATAAGTGTTGGTAATTGAATTCAACATACTTTTGGTTTAATAGTTTTAGAATCCACTGTGAAGTATCTGATTACATTACTCAAGATTTAATGAATGAATGTCCAACTGACGAAAAATTAGTTAAATATTACGATTATTTAGTAGAAAACTATATTTCTGAGGACAGTGTTTTTAGTCCAACATTATGGGCATGCATTCAACGAGTAAATAACAGCTCACAACAAATGCGTGCGAATCGTTTCACTCGTATTTCAATAAAAACTTTTATTTTAACTCTCTCACAATCATAAGGTGGTTAAATATTATACGCAATGACATCCTGACAGAAACGTATATCAAAATTAATAGTGTTGAAATTCCCCCCCCCCCAAAAAAAAAAAAAAAAAAAAAAAAAAAAAAAAAAAAAAAAAAAA